>JAODAL010007354.1:0-125837 GCA_025379985.1 Phyllomedusa bahiana
ATATGTTATTTATATTTGATCTGTTATGTCTTTAAAAATAATATTATCAAATATTGTTTTTTAAGTGAATTGATATGCAAGTACCCTTTGTCTGCGGTGGTTCCTACTATAAAGGGGTGAAAATTCTAAACATATTTCCCTGTTGCAAAAAAGTAAAATTTTTTAAAATATCTTTTTTTAATGTTCTCAAGTGTTTGAATTATGGAGAGGTGCTTTTGTGTCCCTTTCTTTTTTTCTTTTTGTATTTTTGCTTTTTTTAAACGTTCAAAGCATCATAAATAAAAACCATTCTTTGTATCTGACTTCACTGCATGTGCGGCTTAGATGCGTGCCCCGCATGTGCCAGGGGGGCTGGGATCACCCCGGAATGTAGTTTTTCCCGAATCGGCAGTTATGTTTTGTTTGCCCCCTGCGCACTTGAGATTATAGAACGCCGGCGGATTTAGTGAGGAATTTTTTCAGCTGTTACCTATATCTTTTTGTAAAATTTTTTGTACCAGAAATAGACTATATTGCCCTTTCTTCATTCTCACCTCGAAACTATATTAGGGGATCCGTTGTTTATTTCAGCCCCTCAGAGTAATCATCGTTTTCCCTAAAACCAAAAGGGGGAATGAGTTTTTATTCTTTAATGGTATTTACATGTATTGTTTGTATGTATTTTTTGTCTTTTTGGACTAGGTTGTGTTCCCAATGAACCCCAAATTTGGGGGGGAAATGCATTGGAACATATAACATTTTGGGAACTAGTTTAATATTTGTTTAAAAACACATTTTTGGCCCCTTTTTTTTTTGTTTTTTTCTCTTTTTCTTCTTTTTTTTTTGGTTTTTGATGTTTGTATTTGTTAATAGTGTATCAGTTAGGGTTTAGTAGGGTTGAGATATTTTTTGGTTTTCCGTTGGGGGTGCATTATTGGGCGGGTCCTCCTTTTTTTTGGTAGGCAGTTTTAATGTTTAAGGAAATTTTTTTGTAGGGTTTGTGTATGGGTTGGAAAAAAGGGGTTTTTTCTTAATCATTATTTATTAAAGTTTATTTACCCTTTTGTGTTATACTTTCATGGTTTTTTCTATAGTATATTTGTATACCCAGGTATTGATTATAAAATTTTTCCTTGGTTTTCTCTTCCCCCAAAATATTTAAAAAAATGTGGGTTAAATTTGGTTTTTCTACATACAATGATTGTTTATTGTGAAAAATATGACAAATATTGAAAAATTTTTAAAAAGTTGTCATTTTAAAAAAAAAAAAAAAATTCTGCGTGTAACAGATAGTTATTCCACACAAAATAGTTTATAACTAGCCATCTACCATATGCCTACTGGTAGGTTGGCATCATTTTTTTTATTTTTTTTTACGACATTAGAGAGCTTAGAAATTTATTTAATGTTTTGCATTTTCAAGATAATTTGCAACATACTTTTTTTTTTTTTTTAGGAAAGATGATAAACCAGCTTCCTGCCAGACGGTAATCCAATTAAAACATGTCTTTATTCAATTCCCATTAAAAAATTCTGGATTTAGAGCGTCACACTAGCACTGATTTTAACCTTGTCTTGCATCACTTTGTTATTAGATTTTTTTTAATGGAATTAAAATAAAGACATGTTTTAATTGGATTACCATCTGGCAGAAAGCTGGTTTTTTCGTCTTTCTGGATCCTGGGGGAAATTTGGGCTCTGCTCCGTACCGTGCGGCGGGTCAAACGTATGTCTGGTGAGCTTATACACTTACAGTGTTTATAGCTTTTTTTAGAACCAGTCCAGTTCTGACATGGCTTTGAGTGGCCTGTATTTTAGTTACCCCCATAAATGACTCCATCTAAGAAACTACACTACAGGTGTTCACAGAAATTAAAGCAAATTTGGGAGTTAAAAATTTCAAAAAAATTACTTTTTTTTTGTTTGTAGATTTTAAATTTTTTATCCATTATTCACTGGAACACAGTTGATGTTAACAGGTTAATGCAACTCGACATCAATTCCACCAAATATACCATTTATAGAGATATTCCATATGTGTCCCCAGTGCTCTATTTGACTCAACCACAAGCCTCAGAATAGGTGGGGCACCTACTGGACTATGGGACCTCATTTTCATTACAATTTTCTTTCGGTGCCATTACAGGTTTGCGGACACTCTGAGGTTCTAAAACTTAATAAATACTCCTGAAAAGACCTGATATTGAAAACTACACCCTTTAACCCCTTCCCGACATGGGACATACCCATACGTCCTAGCGGGAAGTACATTCCCGCAAATGATCGTATACGTACGCCCTGGCGATCGTGCGGGCTTGCAAGCGAGCCCCGCACGATCGCGACATGGGTCCCGTGGTATATTACCGCTGGCCTCATGCCACATCACCCACGGCCAGAGTGAGCTCCGGACACGGGTGATTAACCCATTAGCTCCGATGATCTATTAAGATCCCGGAGCTAAGTCGCAGGCAGGAGGAGTGAGCTCCTTCTGCCTGCTCCCGTCGCACCTACCAGGCGTCACCATGCCCACAATGCGTTGTGGGTATGATGACTGACAGTTGCCATGGCGACCAGGACACAGCAATAAGCTGTATGGTGATCTCCTTTTGTATGAACGATTTGATGATCGTTTATACAATTTCCCTCTGCGGAAAAGTAAAAAAAAAAGTGAAAAAAAAGTGAAAAAAATTGACACAAACACAAAAAATAAAATAGAAACACGTATACCGCCCTTTTCACCTTTACAAATGCCAATCGTCCCAAAAAAAGTTAAAAAATAATTAAAGTACCTATATTTGGTATCTCCGCATGCGTAACGAACTGTCCTATAAATATATCACATTTATTAACCCATATGGTGAATGCTGTTTTAAAAAAAAAAACAATCAAATAATTGCGATTTTTGTTCATTCCGCAGCACATAAAATGGAATGAAAAGCGATCAAAGACTCATAAACACGCCAATGTTGTACCAATTAAAACGTCAGTTCATTCCGCAAAAAAAAAAGTCCTTACACAATTCTGTATACGGAAAAATAAAAAAGTTACGGCTCTCAGAAGGTAGCGATTCATAAATATTTTTTTACACAATAAAAACACTTTTTTTTTATAGTGCTTCAACATAAAAAAAACTATATAAATCGGGTATCCCCGTAATCGTATTGACCCACAGAGTAAAACTAACTTGTCATGGATACTGCACAGAGAGCACTGTTAAAAATAAAAAAACACTACTAGGATTGCAGTATTTTCGTCGCCCTGCCTTCCAAAAAAACAGATTTAAAACTGATCAAAAAGTCTTGTCCCCAAAAAAATTATACCAATAAAAACATCAACTCATCCAGCAAAAAACAAGCCCCTACACAGCCCTGTACACAAAAAAATTAAAAAGTTATGGCTCTCAGACTATGGCGATGCACAAACGTGGTTTCTTTTTTGAATAAAAGTATTTTTATCGTGTAAAATCAGTAAGAACAATAAAGAAAAATAATACAAATTGGGTATCGCTGTAATCGTTTCAACCTGATGGAGTAAAGCTAGGATGTCATTTATACCGCATGGTGACCGATGTAAAAAATAAAAATAAAAAACAAAAAAGTGATCAAAGCGTCATATGCCCCCCATAATGGTACCAATAAAAACATCAAATCATCCCACAAAAAACAAGCCCATAATCAGCTCTGTATACAGAATAATGAAAAAGCTATGGCTGTCCAGAATAGGACAACATATAAACTGACAAATTTTTATAGTCCTTATTTCTATTTTGGAAAAGTAATAGAAACATAAAAAACTATATAAAATTTATATATTTCAATTGTAACCAACCCCCATAGTGCAAAGTTCGCCTGACATTTATCCCGTACGGCGAACTGCTTGTATAAAATGAATGACCCAAAAAACAATGGAGGACTGTTTTTTTCTCCCCTCATTTTTCATAGCCCAGTACAGAAAAAAAAAACTAATGAAACACCTGTGGCGCCCAAATGCACTACACAACGACCCTAGATTTAGATCCCCTGAAAGGGTGTTGAATAGTGATGAGTGATTACGTTGACGAACGTCATCAGTGTGTTCGATCTAGTCGATATCGGCAATTTTATCAAGACGATTTCCCGTATACAGTCGATAATAGATTATCGCCGATGACCATGTAAAGTCTATTGGAGAGCAATCAACACCTTCATTCTTACACCCAAACATGCTGGAGAAGCTGGAATTAACAATCCAAAACAGTCCCAAATGATAACAATGCCTACATCTTAGGCAACACACTTAGGTTATAAAAAGTCACAGAAAAAAAGACACAGTCCATTACACTATCCCTGTCTTTGTACCACAGCATGACCCTTAAACCTGCATCACCCACAAATTAAAAAGTGCCAGAAGGCAGTATGATTTGAAACCATCATATTTACTTATAGACGTGGACATAGAACATATCCCTGTCCTGGAATGCAGCATGAGCCCCAAACCTGCATGACCCCCAGATTTAAAAAAGTGCGGAAAAAGGAGTCTTTGAACCACCATTTTAGTTGAACTGGACATTGACTATATCTGTCCTGTACCCAGAATGACCATTAAACCTGTTGATCACAGATTAAAAAGTGCCACAAAAAGGAGTCTTTGAACCACCGATTTTAGTTTTCAAAACGGTACATTGTAAATACCTGTCCTGGGCCAACAGCATGAGCCCCAAATCTGCATGACCCCCAGAATTTATAAAAGTGCCACAAAAAGAGTCTTTGAACCACCATTTTAAGTTTTTTTTGAACTGGACATTGACTATATCCGCCCTGTACCGCAGAATGACCATTAAACCTGTCTGTGACCCACAGATTAAAAAGTGCCGGAAAAAAGGAGACATGAACCACCATATAGTTTGAACTGACATTGGAACTATATCCTGTCCTGTACCGCAGAATGACCGCATTAAACCTGTGTGACCCACAGACTCAAAGTGCCGGAAAAAGGGAGTCTTTGAACCCACCATTTTTATTTGAACTTGGACATTGACTATAATCTGTCCTGTACCGCAGTAAGACCGAATTAAACCTGTCCTGACCCCCAGATTAAAAAAGTGCCTGGAAAAAGTAGTCTTTCAACCACCATTTTAGTTGAACTGGACATTGACAAAATCTGTTCTATACCACAGCATGACCCTAAACCTGTTTTGACCACAGATCACGCAAGTGGCACTATGCTAGTTTTATTTACATGAGTGACCGTCATTTAGAATATTGTTTTGGTAACTGACATTTGTTTACAGAAGTTTATTTAGGGAAGTTTTATTTATAGTTTTTGACATTATTAATCAGATTTGTTGCTTTTTGTTTCCAAGTGTGATAACATACAACAAAACACCCCTCCCTGCAGTTTTTAAAGTATTTTTTATTTTTACACTGTGGTAGATGTGTTAATTCGTCCGCACGACACCCATAAAAGTAAATACAAATGTCCTAATCATTTCCCAAGAACACTTCTTATTATGAGAAACATTTGCCCGTCCTGCTTCTGAGACTTGATTCAGCCAATCAATTCCAAATGGTTTTCATTTTTTCCTCCAAATCCTTCTTCATTGATTAGGACAGACCTCCCTTGGAGAACAAATGAATGCGACCCCATAGTTACTCCAGCCCCGAGAAAATTTTAAGCCTCAAATTGTGCAATTTTTGTGTCAGCCCTGACCGCCTTTTTGACTACTACTTAACCTCACAGAAATGCACCTTTATCAAAATCTGATTTTTTAGAGAAAATTGAAGCTCTCCTGATTGCCCCTAACGGTGAGAGGCCAGTGCTGCCGTCGAGCCATGCTTTAACACGGAGGTCCACGTGCCATACTTACAGTGGTGCAGTTGTAGAGACCAGGGCTAGCGACTGTTAGCAATTAAACAACGCAGGTTCAGCAGCGCATTGTGCCGGAGTTACAGTGGGTGCGGTGAGAGCCCAGGCTGGCGTCTGTCATCACTATTAACACACGGTAAAAAATGCCCTTATGAAAGCAGTCAACGAAAACAGTCGTGCTGAATGCAGAGTGCGGAAGTCGGAATTTGTGAAGGTATAGAGCTCCAGCTTTCCTCAGTACCACAGAACTCATAAGAACCTGGGTAGGCGCTTTCCCCCTCCGTATGAGTTGCAACCGAATAAGAGCTTCACTTGGAAATACAGGGGTGTAACGGCTCCCTGTTTTCCACCCAGGTGCCCTTTTTCTTGCATCTCTTTTTCTCGATTTACTCAACGTGCTGGAAGGAAATTGTCTCTTGTACTTTAGTTTTCTCTGTCTGTGTGCTCCATACTCCAATGTCCTCTGAATAACCTACATCTGGTCAAGTTTTCCAGTACCACTCCTTGTACATTCAGAGGAATTTTTTTATACCAGCCAATTTTATGTGTACATGCAAGTTTTTAGTAGTTTAAATTCTAGAAAACACATTATTTCTAAAAATAGGATGGGAATCCCAGCCATGTCTTTTGTTTTCTCTTTTTAATGTAATCTAATTAGGTTTGTCTCAATACAGGGATTGCTAGCTATGTAAAGAACTCTGCAACAACAAGTCATTTGCAATATGTGTCCATTAACAGTGTCCCTAAACCTATTCCTGTTTCTGACAGCACCATCACCTTGAGCCACTCTTGACATTGTGAAGAAACAAATGTCTGTTATAAACCACATTTTTTACAATATGACCTGTAGCTCTATCTGCATTCACAGCAAAATGCCCACAAAAATTCCAAACATGACCCTTGAGAGCCTCTATGACAAATGTGAAAAACAAATGTCTATCTAGAAACAACATTTTTTAGAATAGGACCTGTAGTATTGCTGCATTTCAAAGCACAGCATGACTCAAAAATTATAAAAATGACTTCTCAGCCACTGTTAAAATTGTGAGGGAGAAACTGGCCCTTAAGAAGCCCACATTTCCTGTTCAAAGGACCACGATTATGGTGCTGTATTCTCACATCAACATGACCCCAAAAAATTATAATATGACTTCTCATCCACTGTTAAAAATTGTGAGGAGAATGCCACTTAGACTCCCCATTTCTGTTCCCAAAGGACCACGATTATTGCTGTACTCACAGCAACATGACCCCAAAAAATTATAAAATGACTTCTCAGCCAATTTCTTAAAAAATTGTGGATGCAACAATGTACCACCAAACCAGTTGACAAGTGCGAAAAATTCTAAAGATGGAAAGTGAGTAAATGAAATATTGGTTTTGTCATGAAACCTGGGTGGTCTTTTACAGTCCTCCTCACAGCAAAACCAGCAAAATGAAACTTCTGTGGGACTGATAATAAAAATTTGCAGTAGAATTGATCATTTTAAAAAAACATTTTCAAGAGGACCATTTCTGTTTGAAAAGGAATGTGAAAGTAGACCGGCAACTAATCGTGACCTCGGCAATTGGGCCACAACATCATCATGAGATCCATGCCTTGATTCATCTTGATGAAAGTCAACCGAGCCACATTATCTGTAGGAAAGCCGGTGCATTTTTGTCTGTAATGAATCCTCCAGCTGGCTGTAAAGAATCCTGCTCCCGGGGGGGGGGGGGGGAGATATGAGCGCTGGCTGCTGGGCATGACAACACCTCTATGGCGTGGCGAGCGAGCTCGGGCCATATCGTCCATTTTGGATACCCATAGAAGTCTATATTGGGTCCCGGAATGTTGGATGTGTGCCCCCGCATTGCATGCGTTGGTGAGGTGGTAAATAAAAGATTGCCATATGGACCACCCATAGGCCCTTCTGCCACCTTGCCTGCTGCTCGGCCGGTCTACTGTCTATTTTGGCACTCTATCTGCTGTCACGTCGCTGATGTTGATCCACTGTGACAATTTGGTAAGAACGTCAATCAGACGTCAACAGATGATCTCCAGTTGATCATCAGCAAGTGTCTCCATTTCCTTGCATTTTACTCTCTAATTGGTGGTGGGTGTGAAGGAAAAGGTGCAGATTTTTGTACCGGGGGAACCAGGAAGGTGTCCACCCAGTAACTGTTGTTCATTTTGATGGCCTTAATGCGAGGATCATGTTGGAGGATAAATGGAGCATCCAGCACTCAAGTGAGAGATGGAGCCTTGATTTCCCACGCCTCTGGGTCAAGTGGGCATAGCAAACTGATCTTCCTCAACTTCCTCACTCCTCCTCAAATTCGCGCCAGACCCTTCCAGGCAGGACGTCGTAACGTCGGTGTCTAAGGAATCTCCTTCCCTCGCTCCTCCCCTCTTCCCTCCGCAGCCGCTTCAAGACAGCAGGTCCTGAACTTTTGGGCCGTCAATGATGCAGCCCGGAGACTGATGCCAACCCGCCTTGCACTATTCTGGACCCCGAACCACTGCCTAATTGAAGAACCGATAAAATTGAGAAATGTCGGGCCTGTGGATTCGACGGAGAGAAAGGCTCCGTGTCCCCAATCTGTGTCCCGTCTCTCCTCCTCCGTCGCTGCGGGCACTCGATGTATCAGAGTGTTTCAACGAACGTTTCCAGAACTAAGATCACCACAAAGGTCATTGCTGACAAGGGCATCGTCTGCCACTGAACATTTTGTGTGGCTTCAACAAAACTGGGCAAGGAAGGTGCAGACTCTTTCACCTGCCTCCACTCTCGTTGGCTCAACAACCCTCACGACCCCGAGGTCCGCACCGCTGCTTGTCAGGCCAATGTGTCACCTTCGACTCTGCGTAATGGCATTGGCGCTGCTCCCACAATCCTGGAGCACGTGAGGTTGGAATTCCATCGTGTTTGCCACGTCAACAATGAAGAACGGTTGACGGTTAAGCCGAGCTGACGCTCGCAAATAGACTCAGCAGGCGGGACGAAGCAGGGTGCGAACGGCTACCAATGTGGCGGACGTGCTAACTCAGACCTCGAGCCTTCTTCCAGCAGCAGTCCAACCATGTAGCGCTTTAGAATTTTTTTTTTTTTCGTGGACGACGAGGTTCATGACATGTGCCAGGCAGGATGTGCTCCAGCCTACCAAACATTAAGAAGGCGGCCATCAAGATTCGCCCGTTATCGCACGACACCTTGCCTGCACAAGGGTTCTTGTCACCCACCAGCGCTCGGGTTCATCGTTTGCGGAGAGCCGTTCCACAGCTCCTGACCTGTGTGTGGACGGTCCTCCAAGACAGATTAATTTCAACACGGCCTGGTTTCTCAGTCCCGTGATGCCACCAGAGGACCTTGGGTGGAAAGATCCCTGCACCATCTCAGCGGTTTTGAAGAGCGTGGCGCCGAGCCTGAGAAGCCCAACGTCACCCCCAGATACATCCACGCCATCTCACCCAGTGAGCTGTCACAGAGATATAAGCGGCCCTTGGCCTGCTTACTAGTCCACATGTGTCGGTGTTAGATGGACTTTGTTCCCCGGACACAGATGCAGACAAACCGCTTGAAATTTTAGATGACAACGTGCGAGGTTCAGGGCAGGACGGCTTTTCTGGCAAAGAAATGCCTGCTTCGGCATCTGGTATAGGGCAGGCAAGGGCATGACGTGGCGGAACCACATCCTTTTGTCCACCATAACGGAAAGGCAACATTTCCAGAGCGCCAAAAGCCTGGCAATGCCGACATTGTTTCAGGCTTTTGCTTTGGGATGGTTTGGGTAAAGTGTTTCTTCTGCACCCAAACCTGTGAAACAGAAGGCTGGGCTCTATGACTGGCCGCTGTAACGGCATGCACAGTTCCAGAACAAAGCTGGGTAAGGATGGGCCTCCATGTGGTGCTAGGTGGGTACTTCCGGCGAACGTTGAGAGGCTGAAGCGGAAGCAGATCCCTGAATCATAGACTCTAGTAGACATGGGCACTGAGAGGAGGCGAGACAAAGGGGTGTTACATGTGGTTTGGAGAGTCCGCGTGGTTCAGGTCTGGCCTTTTTTTTTGCCAAGAGTGTGCCTCCATTTTCAACTCAGTGGACATTCGCTGCATTGACTTAACATGTTGGGTGGTGGGTTAAACAACCTAAGAATTCTAGCCTCTACATAATGTGAGCGATTATATGACGGGCGAGAACAGGCGCATAATGACAATTGCTCTGGGTGAATCAGAGGCTTGCTCACATAAGAAGGCCAGGTTGTAGAAGGTCCTGGACCCCTTTTTGACTGGCGAAAAGCGAGAGCTGGGTTATCCGCTACCGTAGGCTTGGCTGAAATCATATTCAGCGGACTCTGCGACCTGCCCGCTCAGTTCGCTTTTGAGACGGGACCACGTATACACTACCGAACCCTTCATCGTCTCCTTCCTCGTCCAGTGATGAAGCGCGTACGAAAGCAAATTCTGCGGAAAAGACCACGTGGATCCGTATGTCCGTCATCACCAATCATCATCATCATCAACACAGGTGACTGGTCGTCCTTACGTTTTCCTGCGTCCAGAAGCTGCGGGCTACAAGCAAGGTGCAACTGCAAGGCGTTGCCGACCACGCGAGATTTTTGCCGATTGACCGGCTTTCCCATATCCTCTCTCTGATGGCATCAGTAACTGGACTTGGCGCAGAGCAGGGGGACAAAATCATCCTCTTTGGCCTCTCCTCTCCTTGATCTTTTAACCATCCTTCTGACCCCAACCATGCATTTTGTCATCAAGAGGTCCTTCAGAAAATGGAATATCCACAGGTGGTACAACGAGTTGACATTGGGCTGCCTTCGCTCCAGATTGTTGGACGGATGCTGATGATGCTTATGACGACAGTTTGTGGCCGTGACGGGAAGGGACAGGATGTAAAGACCTGCCTGTGGATGCAAGGTTGCATTAACCACTGAAAACAGATTGGCGACGCTGTTCGTTACCTGAGATTCACAGGGCCCCTGACCCAGCGATGACAGGCCTGAGGTCCTGCAACTGACGATCCGCTGGCAAGCGTGTTGTCGCCAGCACTGATGGGCACCTACTCTCGTACCCTCTTCTACCTCCCATGTCCCCTAACCCCCCCTCTTAGCTCCGCTTACCGACATGAATTTCGCTCCATGTTCAGAAGATAAAAATTTGAGAAGGTATGGGAAGAGTTTTGGAATGTCTCGTTATTAAAAGACGGCAAATAACAGCTATTCTCAAGTCTCTCAAATCAAAACAAAATTGCTGGATGAAATTTAAGTGCTAGGTACCTCATCAAATCAAAGCTTGACTGACAAAAGTGAAACAAACAAATACACCTGTCTGAAATTGAGTCTATTACGGATAATAAACGTATTTTTGGCACCTATCAATTCACCGTGTGACTACAAAATTGCTGTATACAAATTTAACTCAAAGTAGGCTCTATCAACAAAGCTTGACTGGACCAAAATGAACAAAAACACCTGTCTGAATGTATACGGATAATAAAACGGTATTTTTGGCCACCTATCAATTCACCGTTGTGACTACACAATTTCTGTATCTCAATTTAACTGCAAAGTGAGTCTCTATCAACAAAGGCTTGACTGACCAAAAGCTGAAAAAAAAACCCTGTCCTGAAATGTATTACGGATAATAAACAGTATTTTTGCAGCCCTATCAATTCACCTGAGGTGGAATAAACCCAAAAAATTGCTGTATTCAATGATTAACTGCAAAGTAGCTCTAATCAACAATGCTGACTGACCAAAAAAAAAAAGGTTTTTTTTTGGGGAAAAAAAAAAAAAACACCTGTCAGAAATGTATACTGATAATAAAATGTTTATTTATTGGGCACCTATTAATTTCAAACCTGTGGTGAGCTACAAAATTGGCTGGTAGTTCACAATTTAACTGCAAAATTACACTATCAACAAAGCTAGACAGACCAAAACTGAAAAAAACACCTCTCTGAGAATGTATACAGATAATAAACGTTATTTGTGTGCACCTATCAATTCACCTGTGGTGACTACAAATCGTGCTGTTATCAAATTTTAAAGTCTAGGGTCCTTATAACATAAGGCTTTGACTGAGCACAAAAGTGTAAAAAAAAAAAAAAAAAAAAAAACCTGTCTGAAATGGTATACGGATAATAAACTTTATTTTGGCACCTATCAATTCACGTGTGGTGACTACAAAAATGCTTGTACATTCAAATATTAACTGCAAAGTTAGCTCAATCAAACCAAGCTTGACTCTGACAAACAATTTGAAAAAAACAACCCTGTCTGCAAATGTATACAGATAATTAAACGTTATTTTTGAGTCACCTATCACAATTCATCCTTTGGTGACTACAAAATTGCGTGAGTATTTCAAATTTAAGTGCGAAGAGAGTAACCCACTACAACAAAGCTTAGACTGACCAAATAGTGAAAACAAAACACCTGTCTGAAATGTATATCGGATAATAAACACGGTATTGTTCTAGGCGCACTCAAATCATTCAACCTGTCTGGGTACTACAAAAATGCTGTATTCAAATTTAAGTGCTAGGTTACCCTCTATCAACAAAGCTTGACAGACCAAAAATGGAAAAAAAACACCTGTCTGAAATGGTATACACGTATAATAAACGCTATTTTTGGCACCTATCAATTCACCGTGGTGACTACAAAATTGCTCTATTCAAATTTAACTGCAGAGAGTAGCTCTATCAACAAAGCTTGACTGACCAACAAGTGAAAAAAACACCCTGTCTGAAAATGTATACGGAATTTAATAAACACGAATTCTTTGTACCTATCTATCACCTGTGGAGAACTACAAAATTGCTGTAATTCCAAATTTTAAGGTGCCTTGGTACCTCTATCAATCAAAGCTTGACTGACCAAATAGTGAGAAAAAAACTCCTGTCTGAAATGTATTGGATATTAAACGAGGATTTGTTGGCACCTATCAATTCACCTGTGGTGACTACAAAAATTGCTGTATTATTCACATTAACTGCAAAAGTAGCTCTATCAAACAAAGCTTGTCTGACCAAAGTGAAAAAAACACCTAACTGAAATGTAGAACCGGATAATAATACGTTATTTTTAGCACTATCAGATTCACAAACTGGTGACTACAAAATTGCGTATTCAAATTTAACTGCAAAGTAGCTCTATCAACAAAGCTGACTGACCTAAAGTGAAAAAAACACCTGTCCTGAAATGTATAACGGATAATAACGGTATTATTTGGCACTCTATCAATTCACCTGTGGTGACTACAAAATTGCTGTATTGTCAAATTTAACTGCAAAGAAGCTCTATCAACAAAGCCGGAATGAACAGAAGTGAAAAAAACACCTGTCTGAAATTAGAGTATACGGATAATAAAGGGTATTTTTGGCACTATTCAGTACACCGTTTGGTGACAACAAAAGATTTGCTGGAGCAAATATTAAGACAGCAAGGTGGCTCTATCAACAAAGCTGGCCAGCGCCAAAAGTGTGAAAAAAAACACGTAACTGAAATGTATAGGGATAATAATAAGGTATTTTTTTTTGAGGCACCTATCAACCTGTGGTGACTACAAAATATGCTGATTTCAAATTTACTGCAAGGTGGCTATATCAACAAACTGGACTGGGCAAAATTGAAAAAGAACACATATCTGAAATGTGAATACTGATGAATAAAAGTGGGAGTATTGCACCTAACAAATAGAACCTGTCAGTTATTAGAAAAGAATCTGTATCCTACTGGTGGGAAAATTTGTTTGCAAATGGTAAGGCAACTGGCTCACTGATAGGAAAACAAAGGTAGAAATTAACGGTAAACATAACTCAGACTTGATCGCTGTTTACTAGTGGGGTACCACAAAGGGTCATTATTTGTGCCCTAATCCTCTTTAACATTTTCATTAATGTTCTTTTTTTTACCCAGGGATTACACATTAGAGATATCAGATCTTTGCAGATGATACTAAGCTCTGTAAAGTAATCCACACAATAGAGGATATGTGTTATTACCAGAAGAGATCAGGATAGGTTGTAGTGCCTGGGCAGAGAAATGGCAGATGAGGTTTAACCCTGATAAATGCAAGGTTATGCACAGTGGGAGGAAAAAATCCATTACATGATTACATGTCTACAATGGAAAACCACTGGCGGGTAAAAGTGACATGGAAGAAGGACCTTGGGAATCCTAGTGACAGTAAAACTTAACTGTAGCAGCCCAGTGTCAGGCAGCAGCTCGCCAAATAGGCAAAATAGGATCATGGGGTGTATTAAAAGGGGCATAGAGGCATAATGAATAGAACAAATTCTCCAGTTATACAAGTCACTGGTTAGACCACACAATGAATATTGGTTTACAGTTTTGGGCACCAGTGCACAGGAAAGGACAATTGTATAGCTTGAACAGGTACAAAGGCGGTGCAACAAAATAATAAAGGACTGGGTGGACTAAGCAGTACCCAGAAAGAATAGCAGAATTAGGTTTATTTAGTTTTAGAGAAAAGACGGCTTCGGGGGGGGTGGAACATAATAAATATGTTAAATACATGAAAGGTCAATATAGAGATCTCTCCCAAGATTTATCTTTATACCCCAGGGCTGAGTTTCTAGAACAAGGGGGCATCCTCTACGTCTTTGAGGAACAAAAGTTTCTACATAAACTATAGAAAGGTGGATTCTTTACTGTAAGAGCAGTGGAGACTGTGGAACTCTCTGCCAGAGGACTTTGTTCATGGTGAATTCAATAACGGATGTTCAAAAATGGTTTAGAATGCATTATCTGGAGCATAATAAATATTTACATGTTATAGTGTCTAGGATTCTGGAGAGGGGTCATTCAATCCAGTATTTTTTCTGATTGCCAGATGGAGTTAGTGGAAGGAATTATTTTTCCCTAAAATGAGGACAAATTGGCTTATACCTCATTGGGGTGGTTTTTGCCTTCCTCTGGATCACACCTTAACATAGCAGGCTGAACTGGATGGACGTCTTGGTTCTTTTTTCGCCTTACAAACTATAAACTATGAAAACAAATCAAAAGAATGGCAATGCAATGTCCTAAACAAAGTTTTTGGCTGTACAATGATCCATTATATCCTTTATAAGCTTGTCTGTGTTCGCCCTCGGGCCCCCCCCCCCGCTGATCCCCCTTGTCCCCCTTTGACATTACATGCGTGGATGCTCCTAAAAAATGTCTCTCCTAACTACCTTAAATCTGCAAAAACTCTGATCTTCAAACTAGTTCTATTGGATCACAGCTAAAAAGTAGAGCTGTCCTTCAGTGAAAAAATAGGAATAATTTCACTGAGCTGTTTGCAGACTGTTTTGGACAGGAGGCACGTCCTACTTCTATGAGACGCTGACACCAACTGATCATGAACAGGGAAGGGCTGAGTTCTTATGTAAAACGAGGTCATGTGGGGGCGTGCCGGATCCAAGGAAATGGCCGCAAGGTAAGGGCTCCGAGAGGAAACCACAAACTTAGCTATTCCCGCACACCTGCCGCCCAAATGTAGAAAGTCCACAACCGGAAAAACTCTGGAAAGGGTCACACTCCCCGCTCCCATACCCCCGGGATCCTTCCTCTCCAGGCCCGGCGCGCTCCGCCCTTTTTACAGGCCCGGCGCCACACTACGGGTCTCCCAAAAAAAACCGGGGGCCACTCCACAGCTCCGGACCGGGCCGAGCGGGAGCTGTCAACTCCCCGCTCGCAGGCCGGAACAAGGGCCTTCACTGCGGCGCTACATCTCCGGGACCGGCGGGACCTTCGGGGGGGGGCAAAAAGGGGCACCAGGTACCCCTGTACCCCCCCGGCGCTCCCTCCCACGTTGGCAAACTCCCCCCCACCCAGACCACCCACCCCCCAGGCCCCCTGCTCCAACGCAGCTAGGCGGTTTCGGGTTAATCCAGCCATCCCACCGGACTCCCCACAGCACAATAGGTCCATGCCGGGACCTTCCTCTGCCCCGGTGACCCGGATCATGGGGGATAGGGGGGAGCGGCACACTCACCCCAGGGTTCGGGGGCCCTTCCCATAACATGGACCCCGCATGGGCCGCAGTCCGGGCAAGGGTCCCCGTTTTCCCCCCCCTGCCCCATATAGCCCGGGACTCTCTCAAAATCCTCCATGGCTAATTTGATCCCACAACTCCCCACCAGGGATGGCTGAAGAGTATTGTCTCTGAGGGCAGGGAGGGGTGCAGAGCTGCCGTAGGGAAAAACCTACTCTCCGCCAGACTTAAAAAATCCCACCAGGTGCACCCTGAACCGACCGGATCACCCGCGCCAAATCTTCACAAATCCACCGCCACTCTCGCAACTCAAATGTGAAGAAATTCCCGCCACTTGGAGGGCCCTAAACAGAGGTCCAAAATAATGTTCGGGGGACTCCCGAACCCCAAGGCGCTAAAATTCCGGGGAATTCGCCCTCTGTTCACACGTTATGGGGCCCACCTCGCCCCCCACCTTTAAGCTGAAGAGCCCGGGCCGCGCCTCAAGGGTCCCCCTCCCGCTACCCCCGACTCATTTGCTTTTTTTCATACCTCTCAAAGGAGGCCCCATGAGAAGGTTAGGGGAGCGAGGTCCCTGACTTTCAAGGGTTCCCACGATTAAATTTTCCCAAACCTCTCCTGGATCACCCTACAAAAACGCCGGCATTTGAGGCCCCCTCCTACGATCCTTCAACCAGCATTTCCCTTTGCGCTTACGACGCGTAGGGGAGGGCCCCCCCACGCTTAAGGCAACTCAGACCGGCCGACCTTCTGCACGCCTTAAGATCCCCCGCCAAAATGGATATTGGGAACTGAACCCTGCTCCTCCCCCCTCCCCTCCTGGGATTTCCCCCCCCCGGGGGGCGCTCTCCTGGCAACCCCCAGCGGGGGCCCCGGACCCCACCCCTCCCCCCCGCGTTGACGAGCATCTCTGTAAACCAAAGGGCCTCCAGGGGCCCAGCCGTTTAAAATCATTTTCAGAGTAAGGTATGTTAAAAGCCTCTTCCCGGGCTCATGAGCATTTGGTTTGGTTTAGGCCCAGGGCGAGTTTGCATTATTTGGGCATTCAAATTATATACAACTGATTTGGTCAATCCTCCTAGGGGCATCACTCCCGGTTTTGATTTTCTCTTCCTGCCTTTCCCCGTTTCTGGGAGTTCAGGGAACGGTCAAATTTTTTTAGTGGGGGGGACCCTGATAGGGGGCCTTTTCCTTTTAGGCTCTTGTTTGGGTCTCTCTAGGTGAATTTCTCACACACCTCCACTACCCCCGACACCAGGGTGCCCCCGCGCTGGAACTAGTTTCCTGAATGGGGGATAACCCCCGGTTCTATTATGGTTTTTTGAAACGAAATTTACTGAGCGTTATTTTTTATTTTGTCCTTTCCCCTTCCATCCTTGTGTGTGTCCCCCTTCCCTCAAACCAAGGATAACTCTCTGACTGGGGTTCTTTATATTGGGTCGCAAATTGAACCACTGGGTTAGGATAAACACTAAAAAAAGCCCCCAAAACCATGTCCCTTCATTACTCTCAAGAAAAGGGGGGTTAAACTCGATCACTAACGACACGGCCCGGGGAAATGAAAGCATAAGGCGGATATAGTTTTCCCCAAGAGACGCATTTTAAGCCGCGGATCTTAAAATTTTGCAAAACACTTTTACCCTCGGCCCTTTTAATGCCTTCAGCCCGACAAAAAAAGGCGGGTACTATTGGTCCGAAATTGTCCCCTCAAAAGGGGTCCATTCGTCCTTCTTGATCCGGAGGTCTTTAAATCATTTTTGCAGGCCACTCTCAACAACCACTGTTACTTGTGCAAGTTACGCCCCCCAACACTGCTCAATGGGTTTTCCAAAAAAGGTATGCCTTAAGTTTTTCTGGACTCCCTTCATCCTTCTGGTCGGGGGGGGGATTTCAACATGGTTTTCTCGAATCTTTGGACCTTTCCACGATAGGGGGGAAACCCCCGGCCCCACCAAACGGGGTTATCTCAGGCCTTCGGGAGCTGATTGGGGCCCCGGGGCTGGTTTGACCTATGGCGAAACAACCATCCAAAGACAGGGACTATCTTTCTTCTTTTATCCCATAAAGCCCACTCCAAATAGATTATTTCTTCGTAATACCCCGCCCTGCGGTCTCTAGGGGGGTCTGAAATTGAGCCAATACCTGGTCTGATCACCCCCAGCCCATGGTCGATCTTAATTTCCAGCCTCTCACCCCAACCCGCCCTGAGACAAACGGGGCTTATTAAGAATCCCCCATAGGGACAAACGAAGCCCCCTTTACCTCTTACTTTGATACCAATTTGGATCAGGGCTCGGGGGCTACGTTGGGGGGAGGCCCAAAAGGCGGTTTTTAGGGGTAAATCAACCCCTTTGGCTCCAGACTGAGGGGGATTTAAGGCCAAAAATTTTCCCCTTGGGAATCACTGGGGTCTCTCCAAAAAGAATGTTTAAACATCCTCCACCCCTCCCCTGAGGCGTATTGGGGGAATCAGAGGGACTAAGGACATGGGGGTGCAACCCTGGAAAAGCCCTCGTCTATTCTAAACGCGATATATGATTTGGCAAAAAGGGCCCATACCTACTGGCGCCAACCAAGGAGAGGACCGCAATTCCAGCCACGGGCCCTGGGAAGGGATGCACTCTCTTCTACAACCCAAAATCTATACCCAAACATTTTCTCTGACTTCTTCTCAAAACGAAATCCTTCCGTCAGAACTCCCAGGAGTGAGGAAGCAGCTCGGAACTCACCGAACTTTCTTCACCATGTCCCTTTAGCCAAACTCCCCTCGGAACCCCGGGCCCCCTTAAGCCCCGGGAAATTGGAGGAACTGTTAGGGGTTTTGAGGGACCTCCCAAGGGGTAAGGAAAACCGGGGCCCGGGACGGCCTTCCTACCGGTACTTCAAACCTTTCGAGTCTTGGCCCCCCACATGCTCTCCCTCTTCAATTCCTTCCTGCAGGGTCTCCCGACCCGGGTTTCTATGTCTTTTTCCCACCTCACGTCATCCACAAGGGGCAAGGACCCGCAATAGTGCATTTAAGGCCCATACCTCCGAACTGGGACTCAAAATATTCACTAAATTACTGGCCAATAGGCGGGGGCCCTGCCCCCCAGCTGATCAAAAAGGGATCAGGTGGGCTTCGTCCCCTGTCGTCAAGGGGGGGATAACACAAACGAACCATCGACTTGATTGAATCCTAAACGCTCGGTCTGAGCAGCCCCATCCTTAGCCTTGACGGGGAAAAACCTTTTGTTTGGCTGGGGTGGCCTTTCCTGTTTGAAACCTTGCAACCTGGGTTTTGGGGGGGCCTTTTCATGGGGGCTATAGGGGCCTCTATTCAACCCCCCCAGAGCAGTTAAGCTACCCATCCAAACCCCGGAACCCTTCCCTCAAAATGGAACTAGACAGGGCTGCCCCTTGTCCCCCCTTCTTTTTTCTTTATGATTTAACCCCCACAGCTGCCCCAGGCTTGTCCGGGTATTAAGGGGTTAAGGTGAAAGATAAGGAATTTTAAACTCTCTTTATTTCTGACGACATCCTCTGACCCTAACCAACTTACATCTTTTACTCCCCCCCCTACACCCCCCGTTGGAGCTTTTAGTCGTCTATCTGGGGACAAGGGCAATGCGTCAAAAAATGAGGGTCTCCCCCTCAACCTCCCACCTGAGGTTTTTGTCATCCCTCAGGGCCAACTTCCCCTTCGTGGCAGTCCCCGCCCTTAGGGATCTGGGGACCCAATAAAAGAATAGCTATAGTTCCCTCTACCAAGCCAAATTCCCCCACTGTTTTAGGGAAATATGGGCACTTCTTCAGAAAAGGGAAATCCTTTCCTTCTCGTTTTTTCGGGAGAATAAACACGGTCAAAATGTCGGTCTTACCTAGGCTCCTTTTCCTGTTTGAACCCCCCCTGTCAGTGCCGTTGAGGAGCTTAAGTCTTTGCAGGCGGGGAGTTTTTCATTTCATATGGGGGCAAGGGGGGCACAAGGGAGCTAAGAGATTTGATGGCTGATAAAAAGAGGGGGGGCGGCGGGCCCCCAAAATTATTCATTACTATTTGGGCCAACACCTCCCTATCCCGCTTGGGCACCCTTTTGGTCTTATTCGAAAGGATGGAAGTGGAGAAGCCGGAAGCTCCCACTCACCCAATGCCTTCCTCTGGCACTCGCGCTCCATCCCGGAGGGATGGACTTACTGGGCCCAATTTGGTTACCATTCAGATATGGCGGCTATGTAAGGATAATTCCCCTGCCTCCCCGGCTTCGCCCATGACCTCATTTGCCTCACCCCACCCTGCCTACTAGCCCCAGGGTACTTTTCTCGACAGGCCCGGGGGGGGATCATTTCGTTTTGCTGAGTTGCCCAGCCCTGTAGAAGCTACGGGCCTATTTTATACCAACGGATTACGACCTCCCGCATACCTCGAGGGTTCCACTACCCCTTTAGATCTCCACCTCCTCTTTTCCGTACGGAACAAAAAACTCTATCCCCTCCCCCCCCATTTAGTCCCCGTAAGAATGGCTACGACAACGAAGGGGTTTTTATTTCCTAATCTATTCCCGATGGGTAAATCCCTACTGAAGAGCCTACATCTATAAATACATGGAGAAAATGGGAAAGATTCCTGGCAGACCGATCCCACTCTACATGGCAAACTATTTGGAAAGCACGGCCAAACATCGACTTTTCTGGGCCCCAAAAGGGGGAACCTGACAAGGTCCTCTTCTTTTGGTACCACACCCCACATTGCATAAATGGTTCCCACAAACCTTCCTATTTCTGGATTCCAATCTGCCTAGTGACCCTCCCGCACATTTTCTTGGCGCCTCGAGGTGAAACCTTCCCGGGGAAAAGTTAAAAGGGCCCCCTGAAAAATCCGGAGTGGAAAACCCTTGGGGCCCTTGGTAAACTACTTAGCGGTCCAGTTTAGAATCTTCCCCAAGATAAGGCTAATTTTGTTACTTTCCTGACGCAGCTAGGTGCCGATCGCATCAATGGAAACAACCTACCCCCACAGAGCGGATCTAAATATAAACTGAGGGGGGTACCAGAAAGGGGCATTACGGGCCCCTCTTCACGACAGGCTTGGGTCTGTTCATAAAACATGGTTGGCCTGGGATACTTTCTGGGCACTGAATCTGACCTAAGCGACACGACCAATTCAGAGTCTCTACCAATGCCTACCCCCCCCCTTGTTTCCCTCCATTGTGTTTGTCTCTAGTCGTCTAGGTCTGTTCACTCAAAGGTTTGTCCGAAGTTCCCTTTTATTTTGAAGGACTTACTCCTTTCCCATTTTAGGGGTTACCGGGCCCACGATAGGACTTTTTTGTTTACCCCCTCGGGAAACTGTTCTTCCCCTAAGCTATATGCGAAATTTTTTTGCGATGTAAAAAGTTTTTCTTGTCTACATTCTGAAAAATAAATAAAAAAAAAATTCATTTAAAAAAAAAAAAAAGAGGTCATGTATTTTTTCCCCCCAATCGAACCATACCATCCATATCGCAACCATACACATACACTCAATTTTCTCGCACACACATCTCGCCCTGCTCTATTCTGTAAGCTGATTTGCTGGCCGCCAAAATGACAGGAAGCGCCGAAAATGGCGCGATATTAATAGATTATGTACAGATTTTAACCTAAATTATCACGTGATCGACAAAATCCGATTAACGTAAATACCGTGCCGATTTCAACTTTGTCGATAATAATCGCTCAACACTAGTCTTGAATCCAAAATGGGGCGACTTCTGGAAGGTTTCACCTGTTCTGGTACTTTGGGGGCGTTGCAAATGCAATATGGCCCCACCAAAATCTGCATTCCAAAAGCCAAATAGCGCTCCCTCCCTTGTACACCCTGCCATGCGCCCAAACAGCAGTTTACACCCACATGTAGGGTATTGCCGAACTTGGAAGAAATTGCGCAACAAAATTTGGGGTGCTTTTTTTTCAAGGATTCCTTGTAAAAATTCAACATTTTCAGCTAAAAAATGTTTTTCATTTTCCCAGCCGAACGCTAAAAAAATGTGTTGAAGCACCTGTGGGGGTCGATATACTCACTACACCCCTGGATATTTTCCTTAGGAGCTTTAGCTTCCAATATGGGGTCTTTTTAGGGGTGTTAAGTTTTAGCGCCTTGGGGTGTCCGTAAACCTGAAATGGCACCTAAATAAAATCGCTATGAAAATGAGACCCCAGAGTCCAGTAGGTGCTCCTCCTATTCTGGGGCTTGTGGTTGTGCCAAATAGCGCACTAGGGCCACATATGGGATATCTCTAAAAACAGCAGAATCTGGGGAATCAATATTAAGTTGCATTCCCCTGATCACAGGGCTTCTATGCATTTCTGAAGCGTGATAATATAACAAGTTATAGTGACTAGGATTCTGAGGAGGGGTCGTTGATCCAGGGATTTATTCTGATTGCCAGATTGGAGTCGGGAAGGAATTTTTTCCCTAAGGCCCGGTTCACACGGCTTATTGCCGACGTAATTGCGGTACGGATTTCGCCCCGCAATTACGCCGGCTGCCGTACAGCGGGGGTGGGGGGCCGGCAACTCGCCGGCCCCATAGACATTCATTATTCACGGCGCGTACACGCTGTAAATAATTGACATGTCACGTTCTCCCTGCTCAGCGGATTCTCCGAGCGGGGCGGAGAGACGGAATCCATAGTTCTCTATGAGAACTGTGGATTACCGTAATGGCTAGGACGGATTCCAGCCGTATTGCAGCGCAGTACGGCGCGCAATACGACTGCAATCCGTCCCTGCAATAAGCCGTGTGAACGGCCCCTAACATGAGGACAATTGGCTTCTACCTCATGGGGGTTCTTGCCTTCCTCTGGATCAGTGTTTCTCAACTCCAGTCCACAAGACCCACCAACAGGTCATGTTTTCAGTATCTCCCACAGAATGCACTGACCATAATTATCCCACCTGTGTCAGGATCTCCCACAGAATGCACCGACAATAATTACATCACCTGTGCAATATTGAGGAAATCCTGAAAACTTGACCTGTTGGTGGGTCTTGAGGACTGGAGTTGAGAACCACTGCTCTGGATGAACACTTTAGCAACACTTTAGCAAAATGGGCTGAACTGGATGGACGTATGTCTTTTTTCGGCCTGACAAACTATGTAACTATGTGACATCTACTGTGTTATTGTGAATAATGGATAAAAATTGAAAAGCTGCAAAAAAAGTGACATTTTGAAATTTCACCTCCACTTTGCTATAATTCCTGTGAAGCACCTAATGGGTTAATAAACTTTCTAAATGCTGTTTTGAATACTTTAAGGGGTTTAGTTTCCTAGATGAAGTCATTTATGGGGGTATCTAACATACAGGCCAAAATCATGTTAGAACTGGACTGGTCCCTAATACAATGTATATTGCAAATGTTCTTGAAAATGTGAAAATTAATACTAAATTTCTAAGCTCCCTAGTGTTGTAAAAAAAATAAATAAAAGACATTTAAAAAATGATGCCAACCTACAGTAGTCATTTGGTAGATGCTAGTTAAAAGCTATTTTGAGTGGAATAACTATGTCTTATATGTGGAAATTTTTTAAGTTTGAAAATGGTAAATTTTTCAAATTTTTCACAGTACTTTGATATTTTTCACAAATAAACAAGGACTTTTTGGACCAAAATTTCTTACTATCTTATAGCACAATGTGTCAATGAGAAAACAATCTCACATAGATAGGTAAAAGTGTCAAAAAGTTATTCTCACATAAAGTGACACATGCCAGATTTCAAAAATGGGTCTCTGTCAGAGAGACCATAACTGGCTCCGGCGGTAATGGGTTATGGAATACATTCAGGTGTAGGGTGTATATTGACCCCACAGGTGTTTTTTTTAGCATTAGACTGTGAAAATTAAAAAAAAATTTCACCAACAATCTGCAATTTTAGCTGAAATAATTTTATTTTTACAAGGAATCTTGGGAAAAAAATCACCCCAAAATCTTCAACATTTGGCAATACCCTATATGTGATGCAAACTGCTGTTTGGGTGTAAAAGGGAGGGAGCGCTATTTGACTTTAACGTAGATTTTGGTGGTTGCCATGTTGCATTTACAAAGCCCCCAAAGTTCTATAACAGGTGAAATCTTCCAGAAGTCACCCACTTTGGATTCAGCACCCCTCATGGATCTCATCTAGGGGCATATTGTGCAATTTGGACGCACAGATGTTCCACATTTTTTTTTAGCATTGGGTCATAAAAATAAGAAAAATCGTGTGACATTTACTTGAGAGAAGGAATTTTATTGTACAACATGCACATGGATGCAGTAATGCAAGTCCAAAAAATAAACGTAAAACACAATGGAGTGGATTCTTGGGGAAATGAGGGGAAAACAGCAGAACATCAAACAGGCAGAAACAAAGTCCAGAGAGAAAAAAAAACAGGAATTGTCAGAGAATCAGTGCAGCAACAAGCCAGCACAACTCTGAAAACTGAGTGCAACAAAATCTCAGACAGCAAGTAAACTGAGAGCCTGGAATATATAGTTCCCGAATGAGATGGATGTCAAGTGAGTACTGATTAACTATAGCTGTGCTGGCAGGCATGGCATAGACAGAACAGCCCTCAGAGTCAAAAGCAAGATGCAGGATTGAAACAAAACGCAGTTCACCATTGTTTTTTGGGCTTCATCTTTGCACAATGTTCGCAGTGTGGTACAAATGACATTTTTGACAGTTTTGGCCTTCCTGACAGAGCCCCGGTTTTAAAATCTGACGTGTCACTTTATGTGAGAATAACTTTTTGACACTTTTACCTATCCAAGTGATTCAGAGATTGTTTTCTCGTGACATATTGTGCTTTAAGTTAGTAATACATTTTGGTCCAAAACATCCTTGTTTATTTGTGAAAAATATCATGAAAATTTTCAAAAATTAGCAATTTTCAAAGTTCAAAAATTTGTGCGTGTAAGACAGACAGTTATTCCACTCAAAATAGTTTATAACTAACATCTACCATATGTCTACTGTATGTTGCCATCATTCTTTGTTTTTTTTTTTTACCACATTAACCCCTTAACGCCAGAGCCAGTTTTTGCCTCTCTGACTGAGCCCCAGTTTGGAAATCTGGCATGTGTCACTTTATGTCAGAATAACTTTTTGACACTTTTACCTATCTATGTGATTCAGAGATTGTTTTCTCGTGACATATTGTGCTTTAATATAGTAAGAAATTTTGGTCCAAAAAGTCCTTGTTTATTTGTGAAAAATATCAAAGTATCGTAAAAAATTGGAAAAATTTACCAATTTTAAATATCAAAAATTTCTGTGTGTAAGACATTGTTATTCCACTCAAAATAGTTTATAACTAACATCTACCACATTTCTACTGTAGGTTGACATAATTTTTTTGAACATCTTTTTTTATTTTTACGACATTAGAGGGCTTAGAAATTTAGTAGAAATTTTCAAATTTTAAGAAAATTCGCAATATGCATTTTTTTATGGACCAGTCCAGTTCTAACGGGACTTTGATTGGCCTGTATGTTAGGTGCCCCCATAAATCACTCCATCTAAGAAACTACACCTCTTAAAGTATTTAAAACAGCATTTATGAAGTTTATTAACCCATTAGGTGTTTCACAGGAATTAAGGCAAAGTGGAGGTGAAATTTCAAAATTTTACTTTTTTTGCAGATTTTACATTTTTATCCATTATTCACAAGAACACGGTACATGTGATCAGGGAAATGCAACTTAATATTGATTCCCCAGATTCCGCTGTGTTCAGAGATATCCCATATGTGGCCCTAGTGCGCTATTTGGTTCAACCACAAGCCTCAGAATAGGAGGAGCACCTACCGGACTGTGGGGTCTCATTTTCATTACAATTTTATTTTGGCGCCATTTCAGGTTTGCAGACACCTTAAGGACACCTTAACTACAACCCTTAAGAAATATATCCAGGGGTGCAGGGAGTATATCGACCCAACAGCTGTGAAAATGAAAAAAAGCACCCAAAATCTTGTTACGCAATTTATTCCAAGTTTGGCAATACCCTACATGTGAGTGTAAACTGCGGTTTGGGCGCATGACAGGACATATAAGGGCGGGAGTGTTATTTGGCTTTTGGAACGCAGATTTTGGTGGGTGCCATGTCGCATTTACAAAGCCCCCACAGTACCAGAACAGGTGAAACCTTCCAGAAGTCACCCTATTTTGAATTCAACACCTCTCAGGGATCTCAACTAGGGGTGAACTGTGCATTTTGGGCGCACAGGTGTTCCATAGTTTTTTTTTAGCATTGGACCATGAAAATGGGTGGGAAAAACGCAGTTCCGCCATTGTTTTTTGGGCTTCAATTTTACAGTGTAGTTTAAATGAGTGGATAACTTTACTATGGGAGTCGGTACAATTGCAATGATATACATTTTATATAGTTTTTTTATGTTTTATTACTTTTACACAATAGAAATAGGTCTATAAAAAATTTCATTTTTGTGTTGTCCTATTCTGATAGCCATAACTTTTGTATTTTTCTGTGTACAGAGCTGATTATGGGCTTGTTTTTTGCGGGATAAGTTGATGTTTTTATTGGTACCATTTTTTGGGGGACAAGACTTTTTTTGATCAGTTTTAAATCCGTTTTTTGGAAGGCAGGGTGAAGAAAATGCTGCAATCCTAGTAGTGTTTTTTTATTTTTAACAGCGCTCACCGTGCAGTATCCATGACACGTCAGCTTTAATCTCTGGGTCGATACAATTACAGCACTACCCAATTTATATAGTTTTTTAAGTGTTTTATTGTGTAAAACAATATTTATGCATCGCTGTCTTCTGAGAGCCATAACTTTTTTATTTTTCCGTTTACAGAGCTGTGTAAGGACTTTTTTTTTGCGGGACGAACTGATGTTTTTATTGGTATAACTTTGGCATTTATATGAGTTTTTGATCGCTTTTTATTCCATTTTATGTGCTGCAGGATGAACAAAACTCGCAATTCTGTGACTGTTTTTGTTGTTTTTTTTTACGGCGTTCACCGTATGGGTTAATTCACATGACAGATTTATAGGGTGGGTCTTTACGCACGTGACGATACCAAATATGGGTACCTTATTTATTTTTTACCTTTTTTGGGGCGATCTCGTTTGTAAATGGGAAAAGGGCGATGTACGTGTTTTTTATTTTATTTTTTGTGTTTTACTTTTTTTACTTTAACTTTTCACATTATTTCACTTTTCCCCAGCGGGGATTTGTAACAGCAATCGTCAGATTGCTGTTACAATGGTAGACCAGTACATAACATTGCTGCTATGTACTGGTCACCATGGTAACTGTTAGTCACCATGCCCACAATGCATTGTGGGCATGGTGACATCACCAGACGGCCTGGATGCTTTAAGAAAGCATACGGGCCATCAGGTAAGGCACCAGCGAGCAGCATCTCGTTTTATTACTTTTACACGATAGAAATGAGTTTATATTAAATTGCGTTTTTATGTTGTCCTATTCTGACAGCCATAACTTTTTTATTTTTCTGTATACGGAGCTGATTATGGGCTTGTTTTTTGTGGGAGGGGTTGATGTTTTTAGTGGTACCATTACGGGGTGCTTATGATGCTTTGGTCACTCTTTATTAATGTTTTTGTGAGGCATTTTGAACAAAATGCAGCAATCCTGGTAGTGTTTTTTATAGCGGTCACCGTGCGGTATAAATGACATCCTAGCTTTACTCAGCAGATCGATACGATTACAGCGATACCCAATTTGTATATTTTTTTATGTTTTACTGCTTTTACACAATAAAAACACTTTTATTCAAAAAGAAAACACGTTTTTGCGTCGCTATAGTCAGAGCCACAAGTTTTTTATTTTTCCGTTTACGGAGCTGCGTAAGGGCTTGTTTTTTTCAGGATGAGTTGACGTTTTTATTCGTATCACTTTTGGGGGAACAAGGCTTTATGAGCGCTTTTAAATGCGTTTTTTGGAAGGCAGGGTGAAGAAAATACTGCAATCCTAGGAGTGTTTTTTTATTTTTAACAGCGCTCACCGTGCAATATACGTGACAAGTTAGTTTTACTCTGTGGGTCGAGATGATTATGGCGATACCCAGTTTATATAGTTTTTTATGTGGAAGCACATTTTTTTTATTTAAAAAAAGTGTTTTTATTGTGTAAAACAATATTTATGCAACGCTGTCTTCTGATAGCCATAACTTTTTTATTTTTCCGTATACAAAGCTGTGTAAGGACTTTTTTTGCGGGATGAAGTGACTTTTTAATTAGCACCACTTTGGTGTTTATATGAGTTTTTGATCACTTTTTATTCCATTTTATGTGGTGCAGGATGAACAAAAATTGCGATTTTGAGACTGTTTTTTTGTTTTTTTTACGGCGTTCACCGTACGGGTTAGTTAACGTGACATATTCATAGAGTGGGTCGTTACACGCGCAGCGATACCAAATATGTGTACCTTATTTTTTTTAATCCTTTTTTGGGGTGATTGGTGTTTGTAAAAGGGAAAGGGCGGTGTACGTGTTTTTATTTTATTTTTTGTGTTTGTGTTTTACTTTTTTCCCCCTTTTTTTTTTATACTTTTTTCACTTTTCCCCAGAGGGGAATTGTATGAGCAATATTCGAATCGCTCAAACAATGGAGACCTGCACACAACATTACTGCTGTGTACTGGTCGCCATGGTGACTGTCAATCACCATGCCCACAATGCATTACGGGCATGGTGACGTCACCGGATAACCCGGATTCTTTCAGAAAGCATCAAGGCTATCGGGTGAGTGGACCAGTGATGGCGCAGAGCGCCGTTGCTGCGCCGGATCGCAGGCAGGAGGAGCTCACTCCTCCTGCCTGCGACTTCATTATCGTGACCATGTACAGTCGCTATAATGAAGGGTTAATCGCCCGCGGCCGGAGTGATGGGGATGCGGCATGATGCCAGCGGTAATATACCGCTGGTCCCATGCCGCGATCTTGCGAGTTCTGCCTGTGAGCTTGCAAGATCGCCATGACGTACCCATATGTCCATTTGCAGGAACCCCTACCCGAACTTGACGTATGGGTACGTCAAATGTCAGAAAGGGGTTAACTTTACTATGCGGTTGGTACAATTACAATGATATAAATTTATTTTTCTGTGTTATGGAGCTGTTTAGTGGCTCCTTTTTTTGTGGGATGAGTTGCCGTTTTTATTGGTATCATTTTTTGGGGGAACAAGGCTTTTAAATCTGTTTTTTGGAACCAGAAAATACTGCAATCCTAGTAAATGCTTTTTATTTTTAACAGCACTCATAGTGCAATATATGTGACAAGTTAGTTTTACTCTGTGGGTCGATACAATTACGGTAATACACTATTTATATAGTGGTTTTATTTTGAAGCGCTTTAAAAAAGTGTTTTTATTGTGTAAAACAATATTTATGCACCGCTATCTTCTGATAGCCAAAACTTTTTTTATTTTTCAGTATATAGAGCTGTGTAACGACGTTTCCATCGGTACCATTTTGGCATTGATATGACTTTTTGATCACTTTTTATTCCATTTTACGTGCTGTGGAATGAACGAAAATCACAATTGTGATTTTTTTTCTTTTGCGATGTTCACCATGCAGTTTAAATAATGTGACAGATTTATAGGGTAGGTCGTTACGCACGAGGCAATACCAAATAGGCATACTTTATTTTTTATCTTTTATGGGGCGATTGATGTCTGTAAAGGGAAAAGGACGTTGTACCTTTTTTTTTTTTTTTTTTTTTTAAACTTTTGCACTTGTCCCTATAGAGTTCAGAGCAGTACACAGCAGTTCTGCTCTCCATGGCAACTGTCAATCACTATGCCTGTGCCCTGTGGGCATTGCCGGGCATAATGCGACACAGGAAGCTCAAATGCCTTTGTTTAGAAGCCATCGACAGTTGCGATTACATGGCAGCAGTGTCGATGGAGACAAAGGGTTCAGCTAGGGTTATTCGCCTGCGGCTGGAATGAGCTCCAGATACGGGCGACAGAGCATGGGGCCAGCTATTACAGCTGGTTTCATGTTGCGATTGTTCAGGCCCCACTTGAGAGCTCGTACAATGTCCAGGATGTACTCATACATCCATTTGAGGGAAGTCATAGTTATTTAATTTTTTCTGTATATGGAGTTGATTATGGGCTTGTTTTTTGTGGGATGAGATGATGTTTTCATTGGTACCATTTGGTATGACTGAGCATGACTTTTTGATTGCCTTTAAATCCTTTTTTTGGAAGGCAGGATAAAGATTACCTTTTGGGGTTCATATGACACTTTGATCGCTTTTATCAAGTACAGCAATCCTGGTATTGCTTTTTTATTTTTATTTTTCACAGCGGTCATAAATGAGATGTTAACTTAGGTCAGTATGATTACAGTGATACAAAATTTATATCTTTTTTACGTTTTGCTCCTTTTACACAACAAAAACACTATAAAAAAAAATTTCATCGCCATAGACTGAGAGCCATAACTTTTTTATTTTTCTGAATACAGAGCTAAATAGGGGCTTTTTTGGAGGATGGGTTGATGTTTTCATTGATAACATTTTGGGAACACATAACTTTAAATCCATTTTTTGGGGAAGTAGAATGAAGAAAACATAGAAATCCTGGCAGTGTTTTTTTATTTTTTAACAGAATTCACCGTGCAAAATACATGACATGCTATTTTTACTCTATGGGTCGAGACGATTACAGTGCTACCCAATTTATATAGTTTTATTATGTTGTAGCACTTTAAAACAAAATGTTTTTATTGTGTAAAACAATATTTATGCATCGTTCTCTATCTTTTTGATCACTTTTTCTTTCACTTTATGTGCTGTGGGCTATGGCGTTCATCTTGCGGTTTAAATAACGTAACAGAATTATAGGCCAGGTCGTTACACCAACGGCAAAACCAATTATGCGTACTGTTTATTTTTGATCTTTTTGGAGCATTTTTTTTTTTACAATTTTTTTAACTTTTCCCCATAGATCTTTTCATCACCGGTTCAATACATAGCTGTACATGCCTGTACTGCTAGGTTTTGTACCTGTCAATCACCAGAAGGCATGATTGGGCATGGTGACTTCACAGGCAACCCAGAAGCCTTTACGCACGGTGCTAATGCAGACAGAGGGTATTGCCTTCAGCATCTAAGGGGTTAATCGGCCGATGGCACATGAAGCCAGTTATAGTATTTAGCTTGATCCATACGCTGATTGTCCATTTGTGGTAACACCTTCCCACAATGGATGTATGGGTACATACAATCTTGGGAAAGGGTTAAAGTACTAAAACATAATGAAAACTTTTAAAATTTAGTTTTAGTGGCATCCTACTGACCTACCGAATAAAAATAACATTCTATTTATAGCAAATAGTGAAATCCATAAAAATGAAACCCCCTCAAAAATACAGTTTTGTTTTTTTTACGCTCTACCTCACAAAGAATTTTTTGGGGGATTCTTAGTACATTATGTAATAAAGTCAATGTTATGGCTTGTTGGAAGGCAGGGAGGAAAAATAATAATTTGACATAAGCGAAAATCGCAGCAGCGAGGGGTTAAGTAATCCCTCAAGCTACAGTGGCCTAAGGATACAATATTTTCTGCATGCAAAAGTCTTTCCTAAAACATTGTATCTTAAAACAATATTCAACATAGAATGCAGTAAACTTTGCAGATCTGCAGCAAGTGATAAAATGGAAGATCCTGCCAATGATGAACATTCTACTTCTATAGCAACTGTATTAGTAATGTCATATTGATAGTCCAGTAGCGCCTTACAGCTTCCGGCAGCTCTGTCATATGTAAAAACTTGCTATATATGTGTGTTACCAGCTTCATTTTTTTTTAATCTTCATTTTCAATATGTTAGCTTAACATTTTAGGGGCTTTGGAACCAATTACTAGCTTTCTCAATAGAGTTATAGTTTAACATACAATAGCTTTAACATACATTGCTTGTCCTGGAACCAGTTCATATTGTATGTTCAGAGTCCACTGTGCTTAAAGGGGTCATCTCACCATGCTGTTTCAGAGCCACAAGCAGTTTTACATTCATGCATCTTGTCTCTTCCTGGTCAGGATGTGGGTGGTTCTATAGTAATGATTAGCATATCAGCTCTGTCCGTGCTCTTCTTCTGATCTCATGTCAAAGCAATTAGATCTTATCTTTGAGCTCTGAAGCTCTCTGCTCTAAAGTAAACAATTAGTCTATTTTGTTTGTTAGAGACAATACACTCTGTTCTCAAGCCGCCTGCAGTCTGACTTGTGTTACATCACTCCCTGCTCTCAGATGCCGACCTGTGTGCACTCAGAGCAGATAAAATCTCTCATGTCCTCAACAAAGCACACAAAAAACCAAGCAATATATTTGGAAAAAATCTTCAATTACCTGTCCCTACATGTTGAAAGCTAATATTTGTAGTGAAACAACCCCTTTAACTTGCTTGTTTTTTTTTCTAATTTACACTTATTATTATATTTTTTAGTGTCCATGCTTCTACATATTTTCTAAACACACACTACCATGTATAAAGGAGTTCCTGAATGAGAAAAAGGTAAGGCCTGTTGTACTATTGATAAATTTTGGTCCAAGAATAATGTAATTATTGCAAAAAAAAATATTGATACATATTTCTGACACAGAAATAGAAGCTGAATGCTTAGCAGAGATAAAAAATGTGTTATCAGATTTAAAGGGAATGTATCATGAGAAAATTATATATTATTCAAATCTAGCTGATATTCAAAAAATATTTTATAGTTGAAATTTATTTTCTTTGACTATGCTACTGCTGGTCGCCAGCACTCTGAACACATTATATCTCTTGAGTGACTAGCCCTGGTCTGGTGACATCACCAAGAAGAAACTTTAAAAGAGAAGATTCACTATCTGTGAAAGAGGATAATTTTTTCTCTGAACCAGTTAACCTATGTTTTAATCACTGACCCAGTCTCCGTGTAGTTGTTTTGTTTAACCTTCTGATTTCAACCCTCGGACAGTATTTTTGTCATCTTCTGACTTTTCATGTTCTCACTGCTTTTCTGTCGATGACCATCAGCTTTGTTCCTGACCACATATAGTTGAGACCAGAAGTTTACATACACTATATAAAAAGACACATATGCATGTTTTTCTCAATATCTGACATGAAATTAGAATAAACCTTACCCATTTTAGTTCAGAATAATGAGAAATAGAGAATGTTTTAAGGCATTGTTATTACTTTCTGCAAAGTCAAAAGTTTACATACATTACATTAGTATTTGGTAGCATTGCACCTAAACTGTATTACTTGGGTCAAATGTTTTGGATACCCTTCCACAAGCTTCTCACAATAGTTGGTAGGAATTTTGGCCCATTCCTCCTGACAGAACTGGTGTAACTGAGCCATGTTTATAGGTAACCTTGCTCGTGCCTGCCTTTTCAGCTTTACCCATACATTTTCAATAGGATTGAGATCAGGGCTTTTTCATGGCCACTCCAAAACATTGACTTGGTTATCCTTAAGCCACTTTGTAACCAGTTTGACAACATGCTTTAGGTCATTGTCCATTTCCACCCAAGCTTTAACTTTCTGGCTGATGTCTTGACCCAAGTCATACAGTTTAAGGGCAATGCTACCAAATACTAGTGAACTGTATGTGAACTTTTGACTTTTCAGAAAGTAATAAATTTGCCTTAAAACATTATCTATCTCTCATTTGGCAAATATAAATAAATTTAATAACCCTAATTGACCTAAAACGGGTAAGGTTTACTCTGATTTCAGATAGTGAGAAAAACATGCATTAGTGTCTTTTTATATAGTCAGGGTTGTTCCCAGGCTAAATTGCACTCAGGATGGGGTGAAGAAATTTTCTCCCTCCCCCCCCCCCCCCCGTAACATAATGCGCCATAATGCAACACTGTGCATCACCAAAAAGCTTTAACACAATGTGCTACGTATAAAAGGGCAAAATAATAGCCATAAAGTTACCAAATAAAACTGCTACACAAAACTAGAATCCCAGGCTAATAGTACCAATATCCTACTAAAACCACATATCACCACCACATAGTGACTGAATAATACACAATGCCATTACTGAATACAAACCATTATACTATAACCAATATTACCGGCATACAGTAACCATACAGTAGTGGATACCAGTTGTACACAGACTCTGCTGACATATAATCGATTACAGTAAAGTTACATCCAGGGACTTACAGGAGACGTCTCTGAAGAGTTGTTCTCTTTCTCTTCTTTTTCTCCATCTGTCCCCGACCGCCATGATGTCTTCTCTCGGCCTCGACTCTTCACTGTAGAATTTACAAAACAAACATATTAGACTCCTCAATTTATCAGCACTTCTCTATCAATTCCTAACTCTGTACAAACTCCCCATCTATAGCACCTCATATGGTAATAATGACCCCCTTGTGCTGCAAACTATGTAGGCAGTCCTCAATTAAGTAGGTATATAGCGCCCCATTAGGTAGGTAAAATTATAGGTCCCCCAATAGGTTGGTATCTTGGTGACCTATTAAGCGGATAGGTAGTTATATAGGCCCCCCAATAAATAGAAATATAGATCCGTATTATGTAGTTATATAGGCCCCTGTAGGTAGTTATTTGCCCCCGGTAGCCATGTAGTAGCCCCCTGGTAGCCAGGTAGTTATTTGCCCCATGTAGCCAGTTAGTTATTTTCCACCTTGTAAACAGGTAGTAACTCCCTGTAGTCAGTTAGTTGCCCCCTTTAGCCATGTAGTAGCCCCCTTTAGCCATGTAGTAGCCCCCTGTAGCCAGTAAGTTGCCCCTGTAGCCAGTAAGTTGCTGCCTGTAGCCAGTAAGTTACCCCTATAGTCATGTTGCAGCCCCCTGTAGCCATTTAGCAGCCCCCTGTAACCAGGTAGTAACCCCCTATAGCCAGGTAATATGCCCCCTGTAGCCAGGTAGTAGCCTCCTGTAGCCAGATAGTTGCTCCTGTAGCCATGTAGCAGCCTCCTGTAGCCAGATAGTTGCCCTGTAGCCATTTAGCAGACCCCTGTAGCCAGATATTTGCCCCTGTAGCCAGATAGTAGCCCCCTGTAGCCTGATAGTTGCCCCTGTAGCCATGCATCAGCCCCCTGTAGCCATGTAGCAGTCCCCTGTAGCCATGTAATACCCCTCTGTAGCCTGATAGTTGCCCCTGTAGCCATGTAAATGGTTGGCCCCTATAGCTAATGATAATAACATAAAAAACTTACTCACCTCACCCTCACATTTCCATGATCCCTGCAGCGTGGCCAGGTTCGGGAGCTGGTATTCAGTGTAAGTGGCGTGACGTCATTACGCCGTTTACAGCCAGCACACAGGATCTCCTGGGACGAGCCGAGACTCAGTGTCGCAAGGGGCATGGTGAAAGCCGTATGCCCCCTGCGATGCTGCTTTGTTTATACAGCACTGACTGAGCACTGCACATACAAGAGAGAAGTCAGGAGGGTAGCGATCCCTCCTACCTCCTCCCTGTTGGAGCAGCTGCAAAGCGAGTCTGCAGCTGTTGGCTCTGACTCTGCACAGCCGTTTTACATTGGCTGTGCAGAGTCAGAGGCTAATCGCCCTGGGAACGGCCCTATATATATAGTGTATGTAATATATATATATATATATATATATATATATATATATATATATATATATATATATAATATATATATATAGAGAGAGAGAGAGAGAGAGAGAGAGAGAGAGAGAGAGAAAAAACACACAAAGGGGTAAAATTTAAGAAAAATAGGTGAAATGAAGTATGGATATGCTCACCTATTGAGGTTGTGCTCCTATTTTAGAGGCACAACTCTCATATGCGTCTACGGGGCTTTTTGGTACCGTAGCCCTTATCACGGCAGGCGCTGGTCAGATGCTCTACAGCGCTCGGATGAACGCTAAATCCATATAGGAGGCAGAGGAAAAAGTGGCGGACCCGGTGCACGAGGAAATCCAGAAATAAGCCAAGGATGCTGGCTGGTGATTAAAAATGTCCTTTATTTCTAAAAATTGCAGGGGTGGTATGCCCTCGCACCATTAAAAACATTGGACTAAAATAATCCAACGCGTTTCTCGCTGTACACCAGCGCTTTTTCAAGGGTAATACAAAGGTTTAAACATACACGGGTATTTAAATAGACTGCTAACTCCACATAGGTTCACCTAACAGTCATACGATAAACGATGAAAGTTGAATAGAGAACAATAATTAAATACTTATAGTGTACGATTTTACAAGATTAAGTAATGCTTATAAAATGTCAGCGTATAAGCTCCACTGCATCATTCAGACCCTTAGGCTGAAGTGTCTGAAGCCTATAGATTCAGAACATTTCACGTTTTTGCAACGTCTGGAATCTATTAGGCTGGTCAACCGGTATAAAATCCACAGGGGTTATTTTTAAAACATCAAAATTTTGTTGGTGAATCTTTTTGCAGTGGAGAGCGACACTTTGTTTGATGTCGCCTTTTTTAACACAGGCTCTGTGTCCATTGAGCCGTATGTGAAGCGCACATGTTCTGCCCACATATTGCAGACGACATGGGCATTCGATCACATATATCACAAAAGAGCTTTTGCAAGTTAAATGAAATTTGAAAGGGTATCATATCTTAGTATATGTGGATGTAATATTTTGTGTTTCACAAATGATATTGCAACATTGATAGTTTACTGATCCACGAGAAAAACTCCCCAAAAGTACAGGAGAGACTTTTGTTTCTTCCAATGGATTTTAACCCTGCTTGGAGCCAAAATATTCTTCAGATTGGGCGCCCTTCTAAAGATAAGATTTGGTCTCTCGGGTATTAATGGACTGAGGAAAGGGTCTTTTTTACGGATATACCAATATGTTTTCACAGATTCTTTTATTTTAGAATAAGAGGAGTTAAAATGTGTAATTAAAGAATACTTTATTTTAGGGTATATACTTGCTCCATTTTTTTGACTACTGCCATTGGTAATATTTTTAACAAGACCGTCTTTTTGAGTAAGTTTGGAGGTTTTGCTGAGGGCGTCCTCCAGAAGTTTTTTTGGGTATCTTTTTTCTTTGAATCTTTTTTCCAGAAAGTAAGCCTGATTAAGGAATTCTTTGTCATCTTTGTAGTTCTTCCGAATTCTTTTAAACTGCCTGTAGGGGATGTTATTCAGCCCTGGCCTGTGGTGGGCGCTGTCAAAGTGGATATATGTGTTGCTATCCACTTTCTTGAAGTGAGTAGATGTAGTGAATTTCCCAGTGGAAAGTTGAATATTTAGATATAAAAAGACTATAGAAAGTGGACTAATATTTGCTTTAAACTTTATATTCAACATATTATTTATTAAAATAAGTTTATGAACTCCGGAATGATATCTGGGGGTCCTGACCATACGAAAAACAGATCGTCTATAAATCTTTTATACAGGGGTATGTATTGCATATATTGGGTTTGTGCATATATATATATATATTGCTCCTCAAATGACCCCATAAATATATTAGCGTAGGATGGAGCAGAACATTCCCTAGTTCCCACCACAGCTACTACAATATTAAGGAACATCAGTACAAACCAAACAAAAATACACCATCTTTCAAATCCAAATCTTCATCCTTTTTTAACTCTAAATTTCATTTCCAACGTGCTAATAGTTCCTCATCTACACATAACAAATCTGTAGCAATACATGATAAAGTACTTCCACCTGAGGTACAAGACACAAGTAACATCTTAAAAAAAAAAAAAAAAATACAAGTAATACTCTGAATACAAGTACTACTCCGACTATTGGAGATGCATCCTCCCAAGACTGTATATCCAATACCACAGTTTGTGAGGACACAGGAGCTAGGTGCCCTTTTGTTGACCTAGGAGCCAGACCAAAAAAAACCATAAAATCGAACTAAAAGGGAGAATATCCCATGAATAAGACAAATGGAACAACTTAAACAAATGAAATAACCAAGTCTAATGTTCAAACACAAGGACTTCCTATTAATACTACAAAACAAGGTGAAATAGAATCTATAGGTATACTGGTTATTCATGATATTAATACATTGACACAAAGCACAATGTCACAATTTGAAAAGAACTTCACAAAATTCATTACAAAAATTTCACCAAAAAAAGAAAAATCAGACACTAAAAATATCAAAAACACAAATTGTGATCCTGACACCTCTTCTTTTTCCGACATCACTTTAAGGGCACAAAAAGCCAGAGAGAGATTTGAAAAAATCAAAATGGAACCCAATGACTTTAAAGCCGACATTAATGAATCATTTTCCTCCTCTATTCCCTCACAATTCATGAAACATGATGTATCTAATGCTTCTTCCAACCTTATTGACATGAATACTACCCTTTCTGAAATAAACACGGAGGGCCAAAATGTACCCCTTTTTTTTAGAACAAACACCACCCGCTCCTTTTTTATCCTCGAAAACAAAAACAGCCACCTAAAGAAAAGGCACTTTAGGGGGTGCAGGGCGGGAACCAGCCATAAAAAGAAAGGTCCCTATCCCTCAATTAGATCTTCCCAGTTCTAATATAGAACTATGCAAACTTGGTATTTTTAATCTATCCCAATATCAAATAGATAAACCTGATATCAGTGTTCTTTCAAAGCGACTTTATTTTTGCCCTACCTATAATGCAATTAATCACTTTGATTTGTTTCTTGACCTTCACCACCTAATCAGGAAATTGACTCTTGACAGACATTTTGCCATGCACCCCAACCCGATAGAATCCCCTAGTGATTTGAATGAAAAAAAGATGGCTCCATAGAAATCCATGTGAAATCGAAGTTTTATCCCATCCAGTCACAAGGACATCACTTGAAAACATTCTCTGATCTTGTTGCTGATAAGTTACAAATAATCCAACCTTTTAAAAAAAACCTCCAATCTTACTAAACGAGAATCCATTTCCCTAAAAAGGCTAAAAAATAATTATGATATAGTAATACGCCCTGCAGACAAGGGAGGAGGAACTGTTATACTAGACCTTACCAATTATCAAGAAGAAGCTAATAACATCCTCAGCGACAACGCATATTATGAATTAGTTACCACAGATCCATTTCCTGGAATTCAAAAAAGATTACTCACTCTACTAAATGAAGCTGTAACAAACAATGTTATCAGTAAAAAAGAATAGAACTTCATTTATATTAAAGAACCAAATCACCCATTTTTTTACTTTCTGACAAAAATTCATAAAAACCTCACCAACCCACCCAGATGCCCCATCATCTCTGGCATCAACTCCAGTACGAGTCAGCTTTCCCATTTTTTAGACCTTTATCTACAACCCCACGTAATTAATTTAAAAAGCCACTTAAAAGATTCTGGACATCTGATACAATTTCTTACAAACCTAGAACCAAATCCCCAATATACTCTAATTACAGCTGATGTAACAGCATTATACTCAAACATTCCACACCATCTTGGAATAAATTGTGTTTGAGACCTTTTAGAGAAAAATACACAGTTTTCATGTAAGAAAAAAACATTTTTAATAGTCTTACTTTCATTCTGGAAAACAATTATTTCAACTACAATAGCGCCACCTATCACCAGATAAAGGGCACGTCGAAGGGGACCGGCGTAGCTCCATCCTACGCTAATATATATATGGGGTCATTTGAGGAGCAATATATATATATATATATATATATATATATATATATATATATATGCACAAACCCAATATATGCAATACATACCCCGGTATAAAAGATTTATAGACGATCTGTTTATCGTATGGTCAGGAACCCTTAAATATCATCCCGGAGTTCATCACCTTTTTAAATAATAATACGTGGAATATTCAGTTTACAGCAAATTTTAGTCCCCTTTCTATAGTCTTTTTAGATCTAAATATTCAACTTACCAATGGGAAATTCACTACATCTACTCACTTCAAGTGGATAGCAACACATATATCCACTTTGACAGCGCCCACCACAGGCCAGAGCTGACTAACATCCCCTACGGGCAGTTTAAAAGAATTCGGAAGAACTCCAAAGATGACAAAGAATTCTTTAATCAGGCTGACTTTCTGGAAAAAAGATTCAAAGAAAAAAGATACCCAAAAAAACTTCTGGAGGATGCCCTCAGCAAAATCTCCAAACTTACTAAAAAAGACTGTCTTGTTAAAAATATTACAAATGGCAGTAGTCAAAAAAATGGAGCGAGTATGGACCCTAAAATAATGTATTCTTTAATTACGCAATATAACTCCTCTCATTCTAAAATAAAAGAATCTGTGAAAAAATATTGGTATATCCTTAAAAAAGACCCTTTCCTCGGTCCATTAATACCCGAGAGACCAAATCTTATCTTTAGAAGGGCGCCCAATCTGAAGAATATTTTGGCCCCAAGCAGGGTTAAAATCCATCGGAAGAAACAAAAGTTTTTCCTGTACTTTTGGGGAGTTTTTCTTGTGGATCAGTAAACTATCAATGTTGCAATTTGTACCATTTGTAAAACACAAAATATTACATCCACATACACTAAGATATCATACCCTATCAAATTTCATTTAACTTGCAAAAGCTCTTTTGTGATATATGTGATCGAATGCCCACGTCGTCTGCAATATGTGGGCAGAACATGTGCGCTTCACATACGGCTCAATGGACACAAAAGCCTGTGTTTAAAAAAAAGGGGACATTTAAACAAAGTGTCCCCTCTCCACTGCAAAAAGATTCACCCAACAAAATTTTATGTTTTAAAAAAACCCCTGTGGATTTTATAAACCGTCGACCAGCACTAATAAAATTCCCGACGTTTCAAAAACGTGAAATTTTTCTATCCAGCCTAAGGGTTTTGAATGATGCGTTTGGGGCTTATATGCTGAAATTTTATAAGCATTACTTAATCTTGTAAAATCGTACACTATAAGTATATAATTATTGTTCTCTATACAACTTTCATCGTATACTATCTCAATAATAGTTCATTTCCCTGCTATTGATAGTTACACGGACCCACAGCGATCTGATTGGTCCATTCGTTTGTTCCTACCACTCCATTGGTCCACTCGTATTTACCGCTATTCTCTAACCCATTTTATTTCCCATAGACTTGAGCTCCCTTTCTCATTGGTCCGTTCAGATATCCCGCCTGTATTTTTATTGGTTGAACCGTTCCACACATGTCCTAGATGCGCTCTTAATATAGCACACAATTTTTTAGTTTTGCGCTCATTATTTACCTTTCATTCATATTTCCCTCCAGTTTCCCGATTGGACCATTTATATTTACCTATCGTTTTTAGTCCATGTTAAATTACATAGAAACGAGCCCCTTACACTATTGGTTGGTTTATAATCATCGCCTTTCTCTGATTGGCTCCCTTTTCTCCCAAGTCCAAAGATATAGTCTTTTAAGGATAACAGTTATGTTACATAATTTTCAATATTATTCACTGTGGATTATTTATATATTTATTTACTACCAGTTTCTGGACATTTTTAGATAATTCAGCTACCAGATTTTTCGATAGTTGATCTGTCCTTCTTTTTACGGTGATTCATGTTCTCATTCTTCTTCTCGCCGCTGAACAACAGCCAGAGATCACGTAGCTTGATTGAAGTTTCTACTGCCCAATCATCAGCCGACATGTACTATCTTTTTCCCCTTGATGTAATCAGTGATGACACTTGATTGAAAGCTGTATCTTCGAGTTAAATCCATTGTTTTAATGATTGACTGTTAGGTTAACCTGTGTGTAGTTAGCAGTTCATTTAAATACCCGTGTATGTTTAAACCTTTGTATTACCCTTGAAAAAGCGCTGGTGTACAGCAAAAAACGCATTGGGGTTTTTTTAAATCCAACGTTTTTAATGATGCGAGGGCATACCACCCCTGCACTTTTTAGAAATAAAGGACATTTTTAATCACCAGCCAGCATCCTTGGCTTATTTCTGGATTTCCACGTGCGCCGGGTCCGCCACTTTTTCCTATATATATATGTAGTGGCAGAGGGACCTTAGGTGGTCGCATGGTGCTGACACTAGGTGGTGTATGTCAGGAGACCTGCTAGAAACGTGCCAGCGAGGGCCTGATTTCGGTGGGGGAAGTCAGTTGTTGTCTGTCAGCAACACTAGCTTGCTGTCACCTATACGTAGTACGGCTGATGCCCAGCCATTATGGGCTGGCTATTCCCGGAACAGCTGCAGTTGGGTGGGTGGCTGTTCCCACATTCCAGGTCTGGGTTTTATCAGGCCTATAAAAAGCCTGTCTCGCTCGGTAATCAGGGGGCGTGGTCTGCTACCTGAGAGTGGAGCAGCAGAGGAGCTGGAGGGAAGCTTTTGCCCCAGAGGCTGGGGGTCTGAATGCTAGGTCCAGATGACTGATAGATAGGGTCTGCTATAGAGCTTAGTAAGTGGCCAGACGGCCTGAGGTTTTTGTTTGTTTTGCGTAACCTGTGCCTCAATAAAGCTGGCTGAGGTCAGTTTAAATCTACTTGCCTGGAGTCGGAGTGACGTTTGTGCCATTCTGCCAAGCAAAGCGGCGATCCACAGAGCTGAAGTACCCCAGGACTTTCCAGGATGGCTTCCGAGTCGTCACAAAAAATATGAGGACATATAAATATATATGAGGACATATAAAAATTAGTGAACACACCTCTTATGGATCAAATATTCAATATAATGTTGAATAAATACAATGAAAGTGCAAAAAAAATTATAAAAAAAAGCCAAAGTGCGAAATTTATGCCAAAGTGCAAAAAATAAAACACAAAGAGGGCTAATATAAGACAATAACTATAAAAATTTTTAACAATGAATAAATATGGATGAATATGAAATGCCAAAACATGGAATGATAAAATGCATCAATTAATAAGTGAATGAATACAAAGTGACGATGACACATAAAATAGAATGTATATAAATATATATAAAAAGACTTATAAAGATTAGAGAACACACCCCTTATGGATCAAATATTCAATAGCATAATGAATAAATGCAATAAAAGTGCAAAACAAAAAAAGAACAAAAACAGAACAATACCATAAGTAAATATATTACGATTTAATATCATATAAATAAAACAGTCCAGCAACCATATCGAAAATGCCAGGATAAGATAAAACTGGAACAAGAATCGCCAACCAGTCCAACAATGCATATTATTGCCAGAGATGTCATCAATTGGTCCAAAGAGTATATTGTTGTCATGTAAAGTCCTCAAAAAAGGTAGGAATAACATTTAAAAAAGGTCACAATACAAAACAAAATAAAAACATACATTAAAAAATCAAAAACCATTCCCATATCATGAATACCAGAAGATAGAGAAACTAAAGAAAATAGAGAGAATAAAATAACAAATCAAGTTTTACAAAAACAGAGCAAAGCTAATAGCTTCATTAAGCCCCTCTGGAGAAGTGTTGTTCAGTAAAAAGATCCATAGTATTTCTCTCTGATGCAAGAAGTTGTTTCCAGTTACCACCCCTATTGTTAAAAAGGATGTAATCAATACCTTTAACTCCTTAACGACTGCCCGCCGACTTTAGACATCGGCTGGTGCAGGTCGTTCATCTGCAGCGACGTCTTTAGACGTCTTTAGATGTATTAGCATATTTGAATATGCTAATACATTACTAAGTGTAAAAAAATAAAAAAATAAAAATGTAAAACGGTTTTTACTGCCGCCTTCATGGGATTTAAATAAAAAACAGAAAAACGTGTAAAAAAATAGAAAAGAAAACCACACACCCCTCACCACCCACACTCAGCAAAACCGAATTTATGGACTCGCCCCACGCAATATCCATTACACAACCCCGTCCAATAAAATTTCAAGTTATATTCCCCCACACCCAGCCCCACCCCCACACCTTACACCAACTAATTCCTTCTCCCTGCCTGCCCCATACTCCATACCACAATCCCATGGAATCAACCTATATCCCATATCCATACTACCCCCCCATACCCCCCCCCCAAAACAAAACCCCCCAAGCCCCCCCCGCCATCATACAAAACAAACACATATATTCCCATACCCCACAACAACCCCACCCCCTATCGCCCACCTTGAGCACCGCAAAAACAAAGGCCGATCAAGCACATTATGTTTAACATTTTACCACTCAACCAACGTTCAACCCCTCATTATCCGACTCCCTGTATTTTTCTTGCCCCCCTACCCCCCCATAACATGAGACCAAGCCTCTAAAAACGTCTTCCCTCAGGTCTATATCTGTGTCTATATGAGGGTCTCTGCCAAGACCAACTGACCACGCAATTGAAGAGATTAAAAGTTTCCTTGTGGAAACATTATAATTCATGGTTGTGGTATACACTTTAATAACTTTTTTTTTCTTGTGCATTGATGCCCAATAATGATGTCACAAATGATTTTTTGAATAGGATTGTATGAGACATTCACCCGATCAAAGAGAAAGTCCGAGAGAATTGGCAAAAAAAATTCACTCCATATTGGGTTACACACCAACTCGTAGATCTATCCTTCGTCTCACTGACATCTTCACTCTAAATAAACCAGATACAAATTCCAATGCGTCCCCCGCCACCCTACGCATACACACGATAAAGCCCCATCCCCCTGTTCCCATACCACACCATCATACACCACCAAAAGTGCATCCCAAAATATCCAAAAAAAATAAAATTGGTTAGTTACTGCCTAACATAATCCACATATCCCGCCCCATACCACCATAACTAAAAATATCTCACACATACCCAGGCATTAATCAATCGGTCACATCCTTTATTAACTATGTGAACCACTAAACCCAATAAAATCATCCGAATACCCATCCTCTAGCAATTCCATAATAGTCTGAAGTTATTGCAGATTGAATATGTCCATGGGTCCTTAGAGAACATCCCCTATTCCGCAGCCCAACCCCAATGTTTAATGCAAGCGACTGAGCTTAAACTAAACCACCCATCACCAAATCAAAACCTAAGTGTGTCCCATGGGCCCCCCCTCCCCTTGCACTCAGATAGATCCATTTTTTGTATTGTATCCAATTTACTTTCGCTAGAATCATAAGCATGGTGTAGGTGTCATAATGCATGTCTCTCAAAATCTTGATTCTTTGAGCATATCCTCTTGGAGACGCACGGCAAAAAATGACCAACGCGGGTATGATGTTCTTAATATGGTGCAGAAATAGATACACAGATGGTCTTTTTTGTTTCCCAAATGATGGTCTGTTTGTATAAAAACAAGATCGACTTCCGGTTTCGGCGCCAGCATGGTGTGAGGGGAAAGAAGGAGCTCCGGGAGAGCACATCACACGTCAAGAATCTGTGGCCCAATCTGCCTGTAACCAGAGGTGGTGATGCAGTAACCCCCCCCAGCCCAGCCCCCGGATCACGATACGCCGTGCTGCCGGCCGCGGGCCCCAGAGAGGAGGGAGACCTTCCCTGCTGCAGCATGTGGGGGATGATGGCATCAGAGAGACACTTCCTGATAAATATCAGATGGTGAGAAGAGGGCTGAGCTGCACTAACACTCCACAGCAGCCGTGGCACAGATATCAGCGCTTCAATCTGCTATCTGCAGACAAGAAAGTTACTGAGGAGACGCAAGGCACAAGTGCCGGTGACAGCTTTGTAGGGAGTCGGAGGGGGGAGCTCCAGAAGGCAGAGAGATCAGAGAGGGAAAGACAAAGGAGAGAGGTGGAGAGGGAAAGAGAGAGAGGAATAACCGCAAGACTTCAAGACCTATAGCAAAAAGAGAGAACGGCAGCAGAAAGAGAGAGAGGGATAGGAGGAAAGATTGGGGGTTAAACAAAGGCCAGAAAGACCCACACTAACTGCTGACAATGGAAACAAACCATCACTGAAATACCAGCAGTCTGAATGATTACTGAGCACTCCACTCCCAGCAGCATCACAGATTAGCACACCTTTGGCTGCAACTGCCTGAACAAACGAGTTGAGCTGTGTCCACAAGCTGGAAAACTAACTAACCCCTCCCTCCTCCATCATTAACCCTGCAAGGCGCTGCCTGGGCTAATTAGAACTGTGACACTTGGAGATAGCAGTGACATCATAGAAGTTAAAGCTGACAACACCCCTCTACTAAGCATCTATATAATACAAAGCAAATTCCCAGAGTTAACCCTTCTCTGTGCTCTGATCTATAACTGGAAAAGAGATTTAATACATTTCCTCCTACCCACAATAAAACCTTTCGATTTATATAAAGATTGCCAATCCCCTCTAAGAAAAGTTCACAAAATGGTAGCGTAACAAAACACTATTCTAAACAACCAGCTACAAGCGCTGACTCCCCACCCATGTCTCGCAAAAACTTGCAAGATGGCGGGAGGGTGAAATTTTAGAAGACAAACACTCCCCTAGAAGAAAGTGAGATACCCCCGTACAACACTCAGGCTCAGCTGCCCGAATGATTCACTCTGGCCGCATCCAACTCCACGGGTCTAATCATAATCCCATACACGCCAATCATCAAATCAAAGCAATAGCGACATAAGTTGCTCGTCAAATATCTCTCCAGAAATTCAGGCTTCTCTGCCGCTGTGTACGTGGCACAGAGTGTTTCTCCACAAGTCCCAGGCGGATATTCAAAAAAAAAGTTCCACAACCTTGAAACGCGTTTTTTTGTTTGACACTAATAACCAAAATACAAGGATTTGCAGAAGATTGCTTTTGAGAGTGTTAAATTAACTTCAAAATGTCATTCAGGAAAAAATAACGGCTAAGTGATTAAAGTGGAAGAATCTGAAAAACAATCACGACCCAATAACTTACGTAACTTGGGCATACCAGAATCATACCTCCGAGAGACCCTATTAATCTATGTGAAGATGGATCTCCCAGAAGCCTTGGGCATTACAGAGGATGTAAAGTAAGAAGAGCCCATATCTGGGGACCGCGGATCTCCGAGGGGTTAGCAACCAAATAGTGAAACAACCGTGCCTTCTGCTCTGAGAACAAGAACCGCACCACATTATTGTCAAGTACTGTACTTGGACTACAAGGATAAAGTCAAAATCCTAAAGCATTCAAGAGGCTCAGTTCTGACTTAATCTTTTAAAGGCAAAGAAAATACTTGTTTTCGACTTTTTCAGCCGGAGGTGGTCAAAAGGCCTAGAGCATTTTCAGTATAAAGTTTCTGACCTCTTCTCTTCCTTAGACCAAATCGGTTCACCTTATTATATCCAGCTATCCTCAAGGTCATTTCCATAAGAACGTTAAACATACATCTACTTGTTCCACTCTCACTAGAGGCAGCAAAATACCTTGAAACGCCTCGACCCTCCTCTTCAAGTTCAAGATCCACATCCGTCCTCGCCCCCATCGCGTAGCAGTACTTTCTCCCCCCTCCTGACAACATTTCGGAGTAATGACAGGAGCTGTTGTTTCCGAAGAAACCCGCCCGAATCGACCTACCCGTCTGAGCCCAAAGACAAAGAAAACGACGAGCTCCTGACTTTGATACATGAACCGACATTAGGTGTGTCGTGCCGCTGAATGGTTTCCGGGGCAATGTCTGGAGGATTGAAGGTTTGGTTATCACTGGAGGACTCATCCCTATTGTTGTCTCCCTTAGGGCCGCAGTTCAGTTTATTGTACCGTCACCCCTGGCCAAACTAAGGCTTTTGCAAGCTTTATATTTTCAAACTACTTAAACCACAATCTGAAGGATCTCCAGGTTCGCTCTCGAGTCCCAAACGTCTGGCCTCAGTAGTTGGGGTGGTGGGATTTGATGGGTGATACCTATGATATTTGCTTATCGTATATATTTTGCTATTTCAGCTCCAATATCAGGCCAGGTACCGGTACGGTGTACTGTGAGGCAAACTAAGAAAGTTTATAATTTTTGCCTCCCGATTAGAGCCCGCAAACAAAAATTTTATTGGATAATATGTTTGTCAACATAACGAAATTCCTTACATACAATTAGGAAAAAAGCTGAAGTCCCATCCGCGAACCTTCTAGATGAAGGTTGCTTTAACTCCAATCCCTTTTAAGAGGGTTGTTGCTACACACTTTACCGTGTTTCAGTGGCTAAATATTTAGCTACCTACAACCATGTTGAAAGTTATTTATGTTCACACTGTTGTTGTTTTGCACTATTTTGGTCCACCAGAAGTAGTCTTTAACAACATTATATGTTGCTTTATTTATGAGGATATCTACCTGGAATGTTTTAAGGGTCTAAACGCTCTCCCGAAAAGAGGATATGAATTCCTACTCCGGCACCTAAGGCGCCTCAGAGTCGATATTGCCTTTTTGCAGGAGACACATCTAGCTGAAGAGGATTATGTACGCATGGAGCGACTTTGGGTAGGCAAAGTGTATGGTTCCCCAGCAGTTGGAAGGAAGGCAGGAGTTTTGACTTTGGTTAGTAGACACTTAAAAGGCCAAATCTTAACACATAGCCATGATACTGAGGGAGATAGCTCCGATTCTGGTACAAAAAAATCAATGAAAAATTCTCCTTCCTATAATATTATGGCGCGAACACAGGATGTCCCCGTTTTTTCCTTATAAAAAAGTAGAAGAATTGGTGCACCTCAGACGTGTCCGACTTCAAGGTCTAAGTGGCGATTTCAACACAGTATGTTTTCCCTCACTGAGGACATGCAATGGTGGAAATTAACCAGAGCACCTACCCGGGATGGGAAAACACCCTTAGCTAAATTTCTGAAAGGGCCTTAAAATATTTGTGGACTCATGGAGGTATTTAAACCTGACGCAAAGAATTTTTCACATTTCTCATTTCCAATAACAGCTGGTCGAGAATAGATATATTTTCCACTCACAAAATCTGCTCCATAAGTGGAGGAAACAGAAAAATCGATAGGTTTTGACCTGGTCATCTCCGAACCACTCCCCTATTTATATCTCATACTCAAGAATGCCTTCCGCTTGGCACCGATTATATAAGGAAGTTTCCTCCGGTATTTCTCCCAAAAGATGAGGAATTTCGGCTCACTATACAAATTGGTGGCTTGAATACAAAGTAGATAATGCGCTTCATGAGAGCTCCTCCCAATTATTCTGGGAAACTGTGAAAGCGGTATTACGAGGGAGACTGATGGCATACCTTGCAACTTTTTTAAAAAAAGTACAAACCCAACTTGATACCCTCAGTAATGCACTCCGTGCCGCTTACACCAAATTTTCATCTAACCCCTCCCAGGCCAATAAAGAAATTATTGGTGAGACAGCGAAAAATGTGCATAATGATTCTTGAGTGATAGGACGAGCAACTACCTCAAACGATTCCCAATCTGAAAGCTAAATTTTTTCGATATGGTAACAACCTAGGGGAGGAATACTTGCGAAATTTTGCAAAAGGGGCACAGCAACCAAACAACCTTTAGCAGCGCTTCGTGATTCACAATGGAATCCCATGGATATAAGGGTGGGGGGGGCAGAAATGGTGGAGATATTTAGAATAGAGCATTTTAAAAATTTAATTTTTATATTACCAACATCTATATTCGGATGAGCAAATTGGATGACACTGCCTCTGCTGCCTGCTACACAAGGTAAAACTCCTAGCCTACAACTGAAGAAGTCTCAATGTGGGACAACCATTACAACCTCAGGATTAGAATTGGCAATATCAAAACTAAAAACAACCAGTCACCTGGGTCTGGATGTGATACACAGTGGGAATTTCTTTAAAATTTGAAAAACCTCAGATAACGCCCACCCTAACACACCTTTTATAATAGTTACTTAGCTGAATCCCATAACCCACAACATAAGAATATGGCCCCTTATAAAGTAATCCCAAAACCTGGGAGAGACCCAGCTCTTGCAGCATCATCCCGGCCAATTTCTTTGAAAAATGTGGACCCTGAAACTCCTTAGCAAGATTATGGCCGGATAGATTGGCCCCTTTGTTTCCCTACATTAATTGGTCCTCAGCAGGTAAGGTTCTTGTCAAGGCGCTCTCTGTCACAAATAGTGAGGAAGGTACTGTTGGTTCTAGAATGAAAATAATAAAGCCCCCGGCAATCATCCTCCCAGCTCTAGTGACTATAGACACTGAAAAAGCCTTTGACAGTGTAGACTGGGTCTGTTAGATATGGTATTGAATAAAAGTAGGTCTAAATGGGTCCCGTACCTTCTAATCTGCCCTGTATCAGAAACCTGAGGCAAGGGTATGCTTGCCATCTTGGTCTTTCTAATCTCGCATTTTCCTTCTTGAACGTGGCACCAGCAGGGATGTCCCCTTTCGCAATCCAACCGTTTCTATTTGACGCTGCCATTGGAACCTTTGGTCAGTTTCTACCGACATCAAAAAACGTTTGAAGGGATAAAAATAATAACATAAGGAGCTTCGTTTAGCCCTATTTGCGGACGACATAATAAATCTTTATGAACACCCAGAAAGAGAACTTGATAGATTATATGATCATAACCAAACGTTCAGACTAAGTTCAGGGGCTTCAAATTAAAGATAGACAAATCAGAATTTGGACAATCTCCCAACTTCCTCCACACTTTCCATAAACTAAAAAAAGTCCCTGATACATCTATGCTACAAAATCCATCAAATATTGGGCATAATAATGGTAAAGCACCTGAATCCATTTATCACCTAAATTTCCCACCTCTAATCTAGAAAATAGTTAGGAATTGAATAAATGGTCAAAATTACCCTTACCGATTATTGGCACGTTGCCCACCTTGTCCAAATGAAGACTTCCCAAAACTTCCTTTATCCCTCCAACGAACCCACATATCCACACTCGCTTTTAAATCACTCCAGATATACTGTATTATCCTTATGCCAGTTTTACTAGAATCATCTGAAAGCAAAAAAACAATAGAATTGCCCTTTCTAATTAATGGTCCCGAGACTAAACGATGGAATCAACCTTCCAGATGTAAGGAAGGTATAACTGGCCTGTATTTATGCCACTTGTGGTCCGTGACTCTGGAACTAAGCATGTACTTCTTTTACCACTCAAGGATACACAGAAATGTGAAACCCATGTCATATTGGAGGCTTTCCATGGGATCTCTCACACTGCTTCTCGGGCAAACAAACCACATTAAAACACAAATTCGCCCGATAAGGAATATTAAGATCCGTCGTATGTTGGTCCTTGGGTAGATAAACAAAGTCGATCCCATGCATGGCCCAGATACTAAAACTCATACTCCCCAATCCTAGCACCAATCCTACCTCCAAAAGTGCCCACCCGCAATTCCCCTCCTACAAATCTCAAAATAGTGACGGTACCACATTAACCCTCCCCCTCCATCCAAACACATTCTAGGCTCCCCTTCCACTACCCTCAATATTTAGCTGCCACAGGCTCGATACACCCATCCACAAAGAATAATATCAACCACTCAATTAAGGGAAGTAAAAGGTATCCCAGAATCACACTTCATACCTTTTAGTCAAGTTCTAGAGTTATTATTGTTAATAAGCAGAGTTAAGATACGAGTCAGGAATTCATTTTAAAACCTTTGAAGACATCATTGACCCCATATCTACCCGTCCATATCGCTAGCGTTCCATATACTAAAAGATCGCATGCCCAGAAATTATATGAATGGGAGGATAAGCTATTTTCAAACATGGTAAGCATATTATCGCCAGGTTTGGAAATATTCTCAAACCATCATAGGAGGATGTAGAAACATTTGTAAAGCAGTGATCTAGTGAGGCATGGCGGAAACACACTCCGTATTATCCACCCGGGCAATATATGGATTCAATATCCACCTAGGTGTTTCGATCCCAATAAAATAAAATGGCACTGCCGTAAATGTTCATCAGAACAAAACAAACATGTTACACGGAATTTGTGTGATTGCCGTGAATCGGTTGGAGTCTGTGGAGTCTTTGTAGTCATGATATCATACAGAAGTGGGATATTGATATATCGCTCTCTCTAAACTCATTATTATTTCATGACTTTTTCAAATATTAACAAAAAATCAGCCACTTCTGCATATAGTGGTTACTACGACGAAAAGATGTTTGTTGCGTAATTGTTTTAGTACAGAAGCCACCAAAAGGTACAAGACGTCTTGCACCAAGTTAAAAGGGTACCTAAATATGGATAGATATGAAGGTTGAACTCGCAAAAACAAAACATACAAGAAATTTTTTTTTTACCAAATGGGAAATTCCCCCCCTGACACCATTAGGAGAATAGAAGGCCTTGGTAATCCATTCAGGATACACATAAATGGTACCTAGTAAGGCATTACGGAAACTTTGGGGATATATGCAACCACACGGAGTTCATGTAAAAAAATATTTTATTAAAAAAAAAAAAAATACCCCTCAAATTTAGAGGAGAGTGACCCCCCTTCTTTGTCTGACATACAGCTCACATCATAAACTTAGGAATATTTGCATACACTACCATTGGTGTATTTGGAGTTAACTTTAATTCGTGGTAATTTTATTTAACCTAGATTTAACTTTGTTATATCTTAATTAAGATTGTTTGTGTATGTCTTTGGATGCTAAGTTACTAAAAACCCGGCATGATTTCCCCTTTATCTTTTGAGAAAAAAAATTAGAAAAATAAGAAAATTTTGCAGAAATGGTTATTTACACACAACACCTTTCTCACAAGATAATCCCTGGGCAGTTTCCATGTGAAGTTTCTTTTTTTTTTACTATCAAAGTTGTTAAAATAAAAATGGGGAAACTTGTATGATGTGAAAGTTTATCTTTTTTTAAAATTTGTATGAAAAAATCTGTACTCTTTGTAATTGAGATGACTTGTGTACATGCTAACTTCAATAAAAAATATATTTAAAACCAAGATCATCCACCTGAAAAACAATGTCCAAGAAATCCATTGATTGTCATCCACACTTATAAGTCAATTTAATGTTAAGATCATTGTTGTTAAGATTCCGAAAAAAAAACAAATCTAGGTCATGCCTCGAACCCTGCCAGATTATAATAACGCTCAAGTAAAATCAAACTGTACCTTGTTTGATTTGGGGCTGGGTTTTGTGAAAATATTTTTTTCTCCCCCCATCCCTTTAAAAAAGATTTCATTGAGGCGACCCCAAAAAGCCCCCTTGCTTCCCTTTTATCCATAAATAAAAAAGTTCCCCTTAAGAAGAAAAAAAAAGTGAGTATAGCAAAAACAAGCAGCTGTAAAATTAAACACATTTGAGTCCATCTCAGAGGTAGTTGGAAAAAAAACCTGTAGCTGTCAGGCCATCATAATAATGTATTGATGTATATAAGGACTCACGTGACCAGGAGCATATTCGGTTCTAGTTGTAAATCTGAAAACTTCAACAAAGAGCCTTTCAAATAGGGGTGGTAAAAATTTCAACAAGGGTTTAAAAAGAAACAATAAATAGCAGATTGGGTTTACATAAACTATTTTACCCGGGTACAATCGTACACCCTGGGGTTTCTTTTCCCACTCTTATGAACTTTGGGCAACATATACAGTGTAGGGACAGTAGGGGATGAAATACAAAGACAGTCAAATTGTTTTGGGGTAATGATCTTTTTTTCCTGAGCATTATGAAGAATCTCAAAAAGTTCTTGATGAAATTTCGTAAGCAGGTTGAATGTCAGATGTTTGTAATGAGAAACATCTCTCAATTGTCTGAAGGCCTCTGTAACGGAGCTAGGTAGTGGATCCGCTGGGTCACCGCAAGCGGTGGTAGAAGCCACACCAGGGAGCGGAGTCTAAGTGGGTCCCGGTTTTCACCAGAGCCCGCCGCAAAGCGGGATGGACTTGCTGCGGCGGGATTCCACCAGGTCGCTACCCCTGATGCGACTTGCTTGCGGTGGCAGCCGAGGTGCAACGAAGTACCAAATTGACAGGCAAACTCGTAGTCAGGGACGGGCCAAGAGGTCAGGGCAGGCAGCAAAGGTTCGTGGTCAAGAGACGTAAGCCGGAGGGACTGGTACACGGGATAGGAAAAACGGAACAAGACGAGGCTTCCTCTCATAGGACAAGGGCGCTATGGATTCGGCAACGAGGTCCCAGAGGTGGAGCCCTTATATAGGAGCAGCGGCCGGCAAAACCAATTACGGGTGCACTGTCCCTTTAAATTTGAGAGAACCAGCGCACGTGTGCCCTAAGGATCGGGGCCGCGCGCGCCGGCCCGCAGACAGTGACGGGGAAGAAGGAAACGCGGACTGGTGAGTGGCTGCGCCTGAGGGTACCCGTGCGCCCGTGGTGCGTACCGCCCGCCTCGGGCGCCAACTGGGTCGCAGGGGAACGAGTGAACCCGCAGTGCGGGCTGCGGGGCCACTCGTTACAGTACCCCACCCCCTTCGGTCTCCCCCTCCCTCTGGCCTGAAAAAATCTCCTCAGCAGTCCTCGGTCCATGATGTTGTCCTCCGGCTCCCACGATCTTTCCTCGGGCCCGAACCCCTTCCAATCGATAAGGAAATAATGCTTCCCTCTGATTGTCTTTGTGGCCAAAATTTCCTTTACGGAAAAGACATCAGAGGTATCAGCCACTGGGGCAGGAGTAGACACCTTATGGGAAAATCTATTCAAAACGACAGGCTTAAGGAGGGATACCTGGAAGGAGTTCGGGATCCACACTGTGTTGGGAAGTCGGAGTTTGTAGGCCACCGGGTTGATCTTTTTGAGGTCTACGAAAGGACTGAGGTAGCGGGGGCCTTGCTTATAGCTGGGGATCATCAAACAAACGTATCTAGAAGACAACCAGACCTTATCCCCAGGGACAAACTAAGGAGGTTTGCGGCGCCTGTCCGCTTGCTTCTTGGTCTGGGCGGAGGCCTGTTGCAGGGCCTGCCGAGTGTCGCTCCAAATGGACTTGAGGTCGCTGACCAGGGAGTCCCGGCAGGGATGTTCGAGGCCTCAGCCAGCGGGAGGGGTGGGCCATAAACTACAAAGAATGGAGAAGCTCCCACCAACTCCGAATCCAAAGAATTGTATGCAAATTCTTCCCAGGGTAACAAGCTGGACCAGTCATCCTGCCGGGCAGATACAAAATGGCGTAGGTAGTTCTCTAAGATCTGATTTACCCTTTCCACCTGCCCGTTAGTCTGGGGATGATCGGCAGAACCTGGACACAAGCTGCACCCCACGATCCGACACCATATGCCGAGGAAGGCCGTGTAAACGAAAGACATGCAAGAAGAAGAGGGTCGCAAGGCGAGGTGCAGAAGGTAACCCTGGCAATGGTATAAAATGCGCCATTTTGGAGAAGCGGTCCACAATGACCCAAATGACAGTGTTACCGGCAGAGGATGGAAGATCATTAATGAAGTCCATTGCAATATGGGACCAAGGGTGGTTAGGGATGGGCAGAGGTTGCAGCAGACCCGCAGGCCTGAGGTGGGAAGCTTTGTTGCGTGCACAGGAGGAGCAGGATCTGACAAAGTCCTTAACATCCTTGACTAAGTCTGGCCACCAATAGTAGCGGGCGATCAACTGCCCGGTCTTACGAACCCCCGGGTGACCGGCAGCCTGAGAGCAATGATCCCAATTCAGGACTCTCCTACGAAGCGTGGGACGCACGTAAGTTTTGCCAGGGGGTACCTGTCGGAGATCCACAGGGGCTACGGTGATCAGGCGGTCAGGAGGAATGATGTGACGAGGTGGAGACTCTTCGCCCAAAACGTCGGAGGCACGTGATAGGGCATCAGCTTTAATGTTCTTCTCTGCTGGACGGAAGTGAATCACAAAGTTGAACCGTGAGAAGAACAGGGACCAGCGGGCCTGCCTGGGGTTAAGACGCTGAGCTGTTTGAAGGTACGCCAGATTTTTGTGATCCGAATAAATAGTTGTCGGATAACGAGCCCCTTCAACAGATGATGCCATTCCTCAAGGGCTAACTTAATGGCCAGCAATTCACGGTCTCCAATGGTGTAGTTTTTCTCGGCCGAGGAGAAGGTCTTTGAGAAAAAACCACAAGTAACCATCTTGCCCTTAGAGTCCCGCTGAGAAAGCACCGCCCTTGCTCCCAACGAAGAAGCGTCGACCTCCAGGAAGAAAGGTTTCTCGATGTCTGGGCGCGACAGGACTGGGGCAGAGGCAAATGTCGCCTTGAGCTGGGTGAATGCCTCTTCGGCCAACTGTGGCCATTGCTTCGGATTACCAGTCTTCCTCGTGAGGGCCACCATGGGGGCCACCAGCATAGAAAAATGGGGAATAAATTGACGATAGTAATTGGCGAATCCCAGGAAGCGCTGGATGGCCCGAAGGCCGACTGGACGAGGCCACTTCAGAACGGCAGACAATTTGGCCGGCAGACAATTTAAAGTCCCTTGGCAGAAATGATGTACCCAAGGAAGGGCAGACTGATCTGATGGAACTGGCACTTCTCCAGCTTGGCATTGAGGTGATTTTCTCGGAGACGTCTAAGGACCTGGCGCACATGGAGATGATGGGACTTGGCATCCGGGGAAAAGACCAAAATGTCATCCAGGTACACCATGACACAGGAATATAGAAGATCATGAAAAATCTCATTAACGAAGCTCTGGAATACAGCGGGAGCGTTACAGAGGCCGAATGGCATAACTAAGTATTCAAAATGCCCGTCTCGGGTGTTAAATGCTGTTTTCCACTCGTCGCCTTCCCGGATGCGGATGAGGTTATAGGCTCCTCGCAGATCCAATTTGGAGAAGATTTTGGCCCCTCGTAGGCGGTCAAAGAGTTCGGTGATGAGGGGCAGCGGGTAGCGATTTTACACAGTAATCTTATTTAGGCCACGGTAGTCTATGCAGGGTCGAAGCGAGCTATCCTTTTTCTCCACGAAGAAGAAGCCGGCGCCAGCCGGGGAAGAGGACCTACGGATGAATCCTTTCCTGAGATTCTCCTGTATATAGTCCGACATGGCCTTGGTTTCTGGCACGGAGAGTGGATAGACCCTGCCCCGCAGAGGGCTTGTACCGAGCAGGAGATCTATCGGACAGTCATAGGGATGAGGAGGAGGCAAGGTTTCGGCCTGCCTCTCGGAGAATACATCAGCGAAGTCCTGGTACTCGGCCGGCAACCCCGGCAGGGGTTTAGAAGGCGCCGGCAGCGGAGTGGGGTGCACCGGGCGAGGTGCCACCAGACAAGGGAAATGGCAATCTTGTCCCCAACGTGTGACTTCGCCAGTCTTCCAGTCCAGAACAGGTGCGTGTTGCTGCAACCATGGCAAGCCCAGCAGGACTGCCGACGAGGAGTGTGGCAGCACATAGAAGGAGATCCTCTCAGAATGCAGCGCCCCTATGCGCATAGTAACAGGCTCCGTGCGACAACGGATGGTATCGCGCAGGATCTCACCACTTACGGAGGAGATGACCAGCGGTTTCTCGAGGCGAACCATCGGGAGCTGAAGTTTTGATACCAGGACGGCATCCATGAAGTTCCCGGCAGAACCGGAATCCACGAAGGCAGGAACTTGGACACGCGATCCAGAACTCGTAACAATCTGCACCGGCATGGTGAGACGTGGAGAGGGACTATTCACACCTAGGGACGCCTCTCCCAGGTGGCCTAGGTGCGAGCGTTTCCCGAACGTAGGTGAAGCGGCCAGTCTCGCCGTAAGTGTTCTGCACGGGCGCAGTACAGACAGAAATTCTCTGCGCGGCGACGGGACAGCACCTGTTCCGAGAGGTGAACGCAGTACACTTGCATGGGCTCCTCACCAGAGTGCTGAGGGAGAGGCAGAGGTGGCTTTTGAAAGACTGGAGCCAGACGAGGAAACCGACGAGGCCGGGCAGAGTCACGTTCCTGGCGAAGCTCTTCCTGCCTTTCGGTGAAACGCACGTCAATGCATGTGGGAAGATGGATCAGGTCAGACAGAGCTGCCGGGAGATCCCTCGCTGCCAAGGCATCCTTAATCCTGCTAGAGAGGCCCTTCTTAATGGTGGCGCAAAGGGCGGCCTCATTTCAGGTTAATTCCGAGGACAGGGTGGGGAACTGAATGGCGTACTCTCCCACCGAGGAGTCCCCCTGGCCCAGATTCAGGAGAGCAGTCTCAGTGGAAGACGCTCGCGCCGGTTCCTCGAAGACCGGAACTCCCTAAAGAAGGCCTGCAGATCGCTCACCACAGGGTCCCCCCTGTCCCAGAGGGGTGTCGCCTAGGCCAAAGCCTTTCCAGAGAGCAGACTGAGGACGAAGGCCACTTTTGCCCGTTCAGACGATCGGTCATCAGTTCCACGTGCATGGAGCACTGCGTAATAAATCCTCGGCAGAGCTTCGGATCTCCATCAAACTTCGAGGGGAGAGACAGTCGAAGCTTAGGTCCCACAGAGACCGGAGAGACGGCTGGTGCAGGAACGGATGGAGGCTTTGAGGAAGATTGCCGCTGTGGGGCAATAAGCTGTTGCATCATGGCCATTAGTTGATCCAACTGTTGTGCCTGTTGGGCCAGCTGCTGAGATTGCTGGGCGACGATGGACGTCAGATCCTCCACGCTGGGCAACGGCACCTTGGCGGGATCCATGGCTGAATACAACTGTAACGGAGCTAGGTAGTGGATCTGCTGGGTCACCGCAAGCGGTGGTAGAAGCCACACCAGGGAGTGGAGTCTAAGTGGGTCCCGGTTTTCACCAGAGCCCGCCGCAAAGCGGGATGGACTTGCTGCGGCGGGATTCCACCAGGTCACTACCCCTGATGCGACTTGCTTGCAGTGGCAGCCGAGGTGCAACGAAGTACCAAATCGACAGGCAAACTCATAGTCAGGGACGGGCCAAGAGGTCAGGGCAGGCAGCAAAGGTTCGTGGTCAAGAGACGTAAGCAGACGGGACTGGTACACGAGATAGGCAAACCGGAAGAAGACGAGGCTTCCTCTCATAGGACAAGCGCTATGGATTCGGCAACGAGGTCCCAGAGGTGGAGCCCTTATATAGGAGCAGCGGCCGGCAAAACCAATTACCGGCGCACTTTCCCTTTAAATTTGAGAGAACCAGCGCGCGCCTTAAGGATCGGGGCCGCGCGCGCAACTTCCTGCAAATCTGTCAGCTTCCCCGTCAAAATCTGCTTTAAGCTTCTGCTCATTTTAAGAAAAAAGCTGATAAGAAATGTAGAGCAGCTTCCATTTTCCAACCTGGAGATAAAGCTTGGCTATCCTCCACCCACATCCGTCTCCGAGTACCAAGCTTGAAGTTTGTTCCATACTACCTTGGTCCTTTCTCTGTCCTGCAGTGGATCAACCCGGTATCATACAAACTTCGCTTACCTTCCTCCATCCACATCCCCAATTTATTTAGTGTATCTCTTCTGAAGTCGCTGATTCTTAATCGGTACTCGCGCATGAAGGTTTCCTCTGCCACACCTCCCAGTACCAAAGATACCTGTGAGGTGGAGGAGATCCTGGATATGAAGTTTTCCAGAGGTAAAATCTATTACTTTTGATTGGAAGGGCTTTGGTCCTGAAGAGAGGCTCTGGGAGCTGCAACGAAACATTAGTTCTCCCATGCTTATCCAACGGATCCACAGGCTACGGTCCTAGGGTGGGAGGGGCCCTAAGAGGGGGGGTACTGTAACAGCGCGTGCTGTGGTTTGACATCCAGACATTTGGCAGGGGCCTTTTAGGGATTCCATTTCCTGCTCTCCGTGCCCAGTTGTTGGTGTCCATTCCCTAGTTACGCTCTGCTGTAGTTTTCAGACAGTAAAGAGTCCAGCTTACTCATGAGCAGTAAGGCTAGCTCCAGCCACCTGGCAGTTATTCACATTTCTACCTATTCAAGGTAATAGGTTCATCAGTTGTGAGGTGGGCGGGTCATGACTCTTTTCTGGCTGAAAACTGCAAATTTGAGTATTAAATACTCTAAAACTACAGCATCTTACAGAATAAGGGACACAGCTGGAAACAGCATGCCTAACGCTATCTTGTACTGTCCTCAGTAAAGGTGGCATAATCTATGTGAAAGGTTCACATTCCATTTCAAATACATCATTGTACTTGGATAGAATAAAGAAACAATAAAAGAGTATATAGAAATCACATAGATATATAAAATTCTTAAATATTGCTATCACAATTCCCCCTTTTGAGCAAATATGTCAGACTCAATACCATTTCTTTTTTTTTTCTTTTTTTTAGTACATTCTATGCAGCTAGCCGGCACATACAGACTTTCTATTTAAATGCTTCTTCCCTATCTCCTCATTCCCCATGCTGGACTCGTAAAAAAAAGGAATCACCAATACAGATTAAGCTCATCATACATATTGAGGTTACCCTGAGGAGGAGATATTATATTCTCCCAAGTCACAACTAAATACAACTATTTGTTTCTTAGGTTTTCTGCAACATCTACCTATAGCATTAAGTATTGAATCCACACATATATTATTTTTTAGCAGTACACCTTGCATAATCACCTGTAATATAATACATGTTTTCTGGTAACTCTTTCAGATACGTGGATCCGTGTAACAGATCTACTGCTGTACAAAGGAGCAGTTCAATTATACACACATCTCATTTCCTTTTTACTATCCCCAAATCCTTTATCTTGAGAGGCCTGTTTGCTTAAAGTCCCATTTCCAAATGCAGCACACTAGTCACCATTTTCAATAGGGAAGTACTTATTCTCTTCCCATTTTAGATCATGGGTATCTATTACTAAGCAAGTAGCTCCTACACTAACATGATTTAGTACATTATCACAAATGGAGGCCTTACCTATTGACACATTCAGCCCACATTTTTCATCTTCTAGGGACCACCAAGTTACCTGGCTCACGATGGAGGTTACTCAGGTCACTGCTCTGATCTGGAATGGAATAAAAAACTGTTGATGTACTGTTTTAAAGTGTTTGTGCAGGGTCTGTACTTATCCTGTCATATGGCTGTGTTGCATCTGTAAAACCTGTGGGAAATAAAGCGTTGTTTTGGGAGGGGGCACCAAACAATATCTTATAGGGAGACAATTCTGTTTTCCTATAAGGTGTACAGTGGACTGAGAACAAGGCTAATGGCTAACACGGCCATGGCTTTTCTCTTTTTTTCATAGCTTTCAGTAGAATTTTAAGTTTTAGAGTTTCAGTTAACCGTTTTACCTTTCCATTGCTCTGAGGATGCTAGCGGACATGAGAGGTAGGTGACATGTTCTATGCCTAAGCCATCTGTCACTTCCTTTATAACTTCCCCTGTGAAGAGTGTTCCTCTATCACTCTCTATTGTTTATGGTAGCCCAAATCGACAAACAAGTTTCCTTATCCGCTTTTGGGCAGTTGCTTTTGCTGTTACTTTCGGGCCCGGTTCTTCACGGCGGTCGGCGTCCCGCAGCATAACTGCAGGGATCCGATGCCTGGACATGGCACCAGGGAGCCTTGTGAAGGCTTCCACCGCTGCCATGTCCTCGTTTGCCCCACTTCTGGCACCAGGCAGGAAGTGGGGAAACCGCCCTCTTGGTACACTCTAATGCATTGTCTATGCAATGTATTAGACTGTATTAACAATCGCGCCCCCTAGTGGTCAAGCACCATAGGGGGACTCAATGCTAAAGTAAACAAAAAAAAGAAATAAAGTTTTAAAGTACAAAAAAAAAGGATTAAATGTTCAAATCACCCCCCTTTCCCCATTTTACAAATAAAAACAATAAAATAATAAAAATGTTACACATATTTGGTATCGCCGTGTCCGAAAAAGTCTGATTAATAAAAATATAACATCATTTATCCCGTACGCTGAACATTGTAGAAGAAAAAAATTCCAATCGCCAAAATTGAGTTTTTTTGGTCATTTCACACCACTTAAAAATTGGAATAAAAGTGATCAAAAAAGTCGCATGCATTCCAAACTGCTAGCAATAAAAAGTACACCTCAGCCCGCAAAAAATGCACCCTCACTGACATCCGTAAGCATTAGTACAAATAAGTTATTGGTCACACAAAAAGGCGCCGCGGTGCAAATTTCAAAAATAGAAAATGTTTGGAATTTTTTTACGGTACCAAAACATAACGGAAACCCTACATGTTTGGTATTTCCAGATGCATATCAACCTGTAGAATACAGATAACACATTATATTTACTGAAGATTGAACGCCGTAAAAGCAAAACACCCGCAAACATGGCGAAAGTACGTTTTTTTCACAATTTGTCCCACTTGGAATTTTTTTGCGGTTTCCCAGTATATTCTATAGTACAGTGAATAACACCATTTGAAAGTATATCTTGCCCCGCAAAATAAAAGCCCTCATATGTCTATGTAGATGGAAAAATAAAAAATTTATGGCTTTAGGAAGGCAAGGAGGGAAAAATGCAAGGTCCTTAAGGGGTTAAGGACCCAGTCAGTTTTTGACTTCCTGACACAGCCCTATTTTTTAAATCTGATATGTGTCACTTTATGTGAGAATAACTTTTTCACACTTTTACCTATCCATGTGATTCAGAGATTGTTTTCTCATGACACATTGTACTTTTAGGTTAGTAAGAAATTTTGATCCATACAATCCTTCTTTGTTTTTGAAAAATATCAAAATTTCGTGAAAATTTGGTAAAATTTGTTATTTTGAAAGTTCTAAAATTTCTGCGAGCAAGACAAATAATTATTCACTACAAAATAGTTTATAACTATCATCTACCATATGTCCACTGTAGGTTGGCATCATTTTTTAAATGTCTTTTGATTTTTTTAAGACATAGGGGACTGTGAAATTTAGTAGTCATTTCTCACATTTTCAAGAAATTTTGCAATATACATTTATTTAGGGACCAGTCCAGTTCTGATGCGGCTTTGAGGGGCCTGCATGTTAGTTACCCCCATAAATTACTTCATCTAAGAAACTTGACCGTCTAAAGTATTTAAAACTGTGTTTAGGAAGTTTGTTAACCCTTTAGGTATTTCAGAGAAATTAAAGCAACGTGGAGGTGAAATTTCAAAACTTTACTTTTTTTTTTTTTGCTTATTTTCAATATACATTATTCACTGGAATACAGTAAATGTGACCAGGTAAATGCAACTTAATATCAATTCCCCCAGGTCTGCCATTTTTAGAGATATCCCATATGTGGCCCTAGTGCATTATTTGGCTCAACCACAAGCCTCAGAATAGGAGGAGCACCTACTGGACTCTGGGGTCTAATTTTTAATACGATTTTATTTAGGCACCATTTCAGGTTTGCGGACACCCTAAGGTGTTAAAACTTAATAAACACCCCTAAAAAGATCCCATACTGGAAACTGCACCTCTTAAGGATTATATCTAGGGGTGCAGTGAGTATATTGACTAGTGTTGAGCGATTACGTTGGCTATCGACATCGGGCGATAGTCGATAGTCGGCCAACATCGATAAGGTTTTTCAATAGTGAGCAGTCGATTATGAGCGATGACCATTAAAGTCTATGGGAGAGCAACAACACCTTCATTCTTACACCCAAACAGGGCTGGAGAAGCTGGAATTAACAGCCACAACAGTCAAATGGATACCTGCTACATCTTAGGCACAGCACTTAGGCTATAAAAGCCACAGAAAAAAAGTCACACACCATTCACTATCCCTGTCTTGTACCACAGCATGACCCTTAAACCTGCATCACCCACAAATTAAAAAGTGCCAGAAGGCAGTATTATTTGAACCATCATTTTACTTGAACTGGACATTGAATATCCCTGTCCTGGACCGCAGCATGACCCTAAAAACCTGCATGACCCACAGATTAAAAAGTTCCGGAAGAAAGTAGTCTTTGAACCACCATTTTAGTTGAACTGGACATTGACTATCCCTGTCCTGGGCCACAGCATGAGCCCCAAACCTGCATGACCCCAGATTAAAAAAGTGCCGGAAAAAGGAGTCTTTCAACCACCATTTTAGTTGAACTGGACATTGACTATACCTGTCCTGGACCGCAGTATGACCATTAAACCTGTCTGACCCCCAGATTAAAAAGTGCCGGAAAAAGGAGTCTTTGAACCACCATTTTAGTTGAACTGGACATTGACAAACCCTGTCCTGGACCGCAGCATGACCCTTAAACCTGTCTGACCCACAGATTAAAAAGTGCCGGAAAAAGGAGTCTTTCAACCACCATTTTAGTTGAACTGGACATTGACTATACCTGTCCTGGACCGCAGTATGACCATTAAACCTGTCTGACCCCCAGATTAAAAAGTGCCGGGAAAAGGAGTCTTTGAACCACCATTTTAGTTGAACTGGACATTGACTATCCCTGTCCTGGGCCACAGCATGAGCCCCAAACCTGCATGAGACATCACTCCTGCCCTGCTACAAAACACCAGTGATTGTCTGTCCGCTGTCTCTGACATCATGTCCTCTCTCTATCTCCAACTAAACCTCACTAAAAATGAACTTCTAGTCATCCCACCATCTACTAACCGACCTCACCCTGCTATTTCTCTCTCCGTGTGTGTGGCACCACCATAACTCCTAGGCAGCAGGCCCGCTGTCTGGGGGTTATACTAGACTCTGATCTGACCTTCACCCCCTATATCCAATCCCTTGCCCGCTCCTGTCACCTGCACCTCAAGAACATCTCCAGAATCCGTCCATTTCTCACTGTGGAAACAACTCAAACTCTCATTGTTGCTCTTATTCATTCTCGTCTTGACTACTGTAACTCCCTACTTGTTGGTCTTCCTCTCTGTAAACTCTCCCCTCTCCAATCTGTCCTGAATGCAGCAGCCAGGCTTGTCTTTCTTTCCAGCCGCTATACTGATGCCTCTACCCTGTGTCAGTCTCTGCACTGGCTGCCTATTCAGTACAGAATACAACATAAACTCATCACTCTCACACATAAGGCTCTCCACAGTGCTGCACCCCCATACATCTCCTCCCTTATCTCTCTCTACCACCCTACCCGCTCTCTCCGCACTGCTACTGATCTAAGACTACACACCTCACTCATCCGAACCTCCCATGCTCGTCTCCAAGATTTTGCACGTATTGCACCAGTTCTCTGGAACATGTTACCCCATGTGATCAGGCACACTCACAACCCTCACAGTTTTAAGTGCGCTCTGAAAACTCATCTTCTTAGACAAGCCTATCAAGATCCCTAATTGTCAACCCCCCAAATTCTGTCACAGATTCGTCACTTCCTGCACTTTGGCACCCACTGGCACTTATCTGTATATAGATGTATGGTTGGGATGGCAGGTTCATTCACATTTTATGTATACCCATATTTATGTAACATGGCTGGTCCATTGTAAACCAAGCACTTGTCACCCTTTGTTTCACCCATACACCCTAATAGATTGTAAGCTCTTGCGAGCAGGGCCCTCACACCTCGTGTCTGATTTGTACGTAGCTTTTTTATAATGTAATGTCTGGTTTGTCTGTGCTTATTCCCTCTATATTGTAAAGTGCTGCGGAATATGTTGGCGCTATATAAATAAAGATTATTATTATTATTATTAAAAAGTGCCGGAAAAAGGAGTCTTGCAACCACCATTTTAGTTGAACTGGACATTGACTATATCTGTCCTGGGCCACAGCATGAGCCCCAAACCTGCATGACCCACAGATTTAAAAAGTGCCGGAAAAAGGAGTCTTTGAACCACCATTTTAGTTGAACTGGACATTGACTATATCTGTCCTGTACCGCAGAATGACCATTAAACCTGTCTGACCCACAGATTAAAAAGTGCCGGAAAAAGGAGTCTTTCAACCACCATTTTAGTTGAACTGGACATTGACAAACCCTGTCCATTGACCGTAGAGCATACCCTTAAACCTGTCTGACCCACAATTAAAAAGTGCCGCATAACGGAGTCTTTTCAACCACCATTTTTAGTTGCAATGACATTGACTAATACCTGGTCCCAGTGACCGCAGAATGAACCATTAAACCTGTCTGGACCCCAGAATAAAAAGTGCGCGGAAAAAGGATTCATTCAACCACCATTGAGTAGTTTGAACTAGACTTGTGAGACAAACCCATGTCCTGACCGCAATCATACCCTTAAACCTGTCCTGAAGCCCACAGATTAAAAAGAGCCTGGAAAAAGAGTCTTTCACCACCATTTTAAGTTGAACTGGACCATTTGCTATATCTGTCCTTGGGTCCACAGCATGAGACCAAACCTGCATGAACCCACAGATGTAAAAGTGCCGTAAAAAGAGGAGTCTTTAGAACCAACCATTTTAGTTGAACTTGGACAATGACTATATCTGTCCCAGGACGCAGAAAGAGACCATGTAAACCTGCCTGACCCACAGATGATAAAAAGTGCCGGAAATCAGATCTTTCAACACAATATTTAGTTGAACTGGAACATATACTGTCCCTGTCCTTGGTCACCCCCCACAGTAAGACCATTAAAATAAACCTGTCTGACCCCAATTAAAAAGTGCCAGGAAAAAGTGAGTCTATCAACCACCATGTTTATAAGTTGAACTGGACATTGACAAACCCGTGTCCTGACCGCAGCATGACCCTTCAACCTGTCTGACGGCACAGACTTAAAAAGTGCCGGAAATAAGAGTCTTTCACCACCATGTTTTAGTTTGAACAGAACATTGAACTATACCTGACCTGGAACCGCAGTAGGACCAATAAACCATGTCTGACCCCCAGATTAAAAAGTGCCGTACAAAAGGAGTCTTTCAACCACCATTTTAGTATAACTGGACAAATACAGTCCCCTGTCCTGGGCCACAGATATTGACCATTAACCTGTTTGACCCCCAATTAAAAGTTGCGGAAAAGGAGTCTTTTACAACCACCCTTTTAGTTGAACTGGGACAAGGACTAAACCTGACCCTGTGCCACATGCATACCCATGGCCGAGTTACAGTGTGTTGCCGTGTGAAGAGCCCATGGCTGGCGTCATGTCATTCTAATAAACACGCCGTTAAAATGCCCTGCTGACGCAGCAATCGAAAACTGTACGTGCTGAAGCATGAGTGCAGAAGCGGAATTTTGTGAGAACGCCAGCCTTCCTCATTACCCAGTCAAGACCTGGGTAGCCGCTTTGCCCCTCCCGGTAATGAGTGCGGACCAGTTGAGCTTCACTTGGAAATACTGTTGAACACTCCGTTCCACCTCCAGGTGCCCTTTTTTCTTGGCATTCTTTTTCCTCATTTTACTCAACGTGCTGGAGGAACTTTCTCTGTACTTTGTTCTCTGTCCGTGCTCCATACTCCCAAGTCCCTCTGAAAACCCTACAAATCTGGTCCCAGTTTTCCTGTACCTTCCCTTGTTACAATTCAGAGGAATATTGTTTACCAGCTATTTTGTACATGCAAGTTTTTTAGTAGTTTAATTCTGGAAAACAACATCTATTTAAAATAGATGTAATCCCACCATTGTCTATGTTTCTCTTTTTTTCATTTGAATTAAATGGGTTGTCTCAATACAGGGATTATTATAGCTATGTTAAAGATCTTGCAAAAACAAGTCATTTTGCAATATTTTCCAATTAACATTGTCCTACCTATTCCAGTTTCAGACAGCACCATCAACCCCCTTGAGCCACTCTTGACAATTGTGAGAGAACAGAATGTCCATGTTTAGAAACCAAATTTTTTAAATAAGACCTGTAGTAATAGCTTCATTTCAAAGCAAAAAACTCCCAAAAATTTCAAGCATGAACCCATGATCCACGATTTGGACAATTGTAGAAAACAAATGTCTGTTAGAAACAAACCTTTTTTTATAATAGGAATAATGGACCTGATAGTTGCTGCATTTCAAAGCAGCATACCCAAAACATTATAAAAAATGACTTCTCAGCAGCGACTGTTAAAAATAGTGAGGGAAAAATGCCACTTAAAAGCCACATTTCTGTTCCAAAGAGGACATAATTATAGCTGTATCTCACAGCAAACCATGACCTCAAAACCCTTGAAAAGCGAAAACTTCTTAAGGATAAAGTGAGTAATATGGAATACGGTGTTGTCAAAAAACCTTGCTGTCCATTTACAGTACCTCCTCAACAGCAAAATCAGCAAAATGAACTGTAGGGAAAATAAAAAAAAAAAATGCAGTAAGAAATGACATTTTAAAAACATTTTATTCAATTAGACCATTTTCTTTTTTGTGAAGAGGAATGTGAAGTAGTACCGGCAACTAATCGGTGACCTCTGCAATTGGGCCACAACATCATCAAGATCCATGCCTTGATTCATCATGATGAACAGTCAAACTATCCACATTATCAGTGGAAAGCCATGATGTGCGTTTGTCTTTAATGACCCGACCAGCTGTGCTGAAGGTCCGCTCAGATATGACGCTGTGCTGCTGGGCATGACAAAAAAAACACCTCTATAGGCGTTCAAGCCAGCCCTCGGGCCCATTCGTTCCCATTTTGTATACCCAGAAGTCTATTGGGTCCGTAACACATACAAAAACAACCGTTGTTGAGAACTCAGATAGTCATGCAACACATATCCTTAAGCTGATCCTCTGTTTGTTGATGTGTGCCCTGCATTATGCATGCGATGTGAGGTTGGTAAACAAAGATTGCCAGAGGTCACCCATTTAGGCTACTGCCACCATGCCTGCTGCAGCCGCTACTCCTACTTTGCACTCTACTGCTGTACACGGCCGCTGATGTTAGTTCCACCAGTTGACATTTGTGGAACGTGAAGCCCGATCAACAGATTTTCACCAGTTGATCAATCAGCAAGGTCACCATTTCCTGCATTTTACTCTCTATTATGGTGGGTGGAAAAGAAAGCTGGAGTTATGATTTGTACCGTGGATCCATGAGGTGGCCCACCCAGAAACTGTTGTTCATTTTTGATGGCCTTACTCGGGAATCATCGTTTGAGGGAAATGGAGCATCCAAGCAATCATGTGAAGATGGAGCCTGATTTCCCAACCTCAGGGTCGAGGCACTCGCAAACGATCGTCCACATCTTTCCTCCTCCGCCTCAAATTCGCACCATCCTCTTTCCAAGGCAGGGACACTCGGTAACATCGTTTGTCTTAGGATACCTCCTCCACCTTCCTCCTCAGCTGCCCTTCCGGCACAAGCTTCAAACAGCCCTGCTTGCCCGACTTGCCTGAGATGAAGCAACTAGCCTGGACCCCGAACCACCCTGCTAATGAAGAACCGATGAAATTGTGAAACTGTCCGGGCCTTGTGGATTTGACGGAGAGAATGGCTCCATGTCCCGCACTGTGTCCGTCACCTCCTGCCGTCGCTGGCGGGTACCTGTTTGTTTCAGAGTGTCCGAACGATCGTTCCAGAACTAAATCACCTCAATGCTCATGCTGACAATGCAATGGTCCGCACTACCATATTGGTGTTCTTCTTCCAAAACTGCCAAGGATGGGTGCAGAGCTCTATTCACCATATGCCTCCACACACGGTGGCTCAACACCCTGAGTCCGCACCGCTGCTTGTCAGGCCCATGTGTCACTATCGTACAGCGTAACGGCAATTGCGCTTCTGCCACAATCGCTGGAGCATGTGGGAGGGGTGGGAATTCCAGCGTGTTTGCCACGTCAACAATGAGACGGTTGACGGGTGAGGCCGAGCATACCGCTGCAACGCAGCCGCAGGCGGGAAATGAAGCAGGGTGCGAACCGGACGGAAGTGCGAACTTAGTAAAAGTACTTTCGCGCCTATCCTCAGCAGCAGTCCAGACCCTGTTAGCTCTTTATGAAATTTCTGTACGACAAGGATTCATGAACATTTGCCAGGCAAGGATGGCACCAGCCTACTGATCCTTAAGGCGGCCACAGATTTCGCCCGTTAACCGCACTCCACCTATGCCTGTCAAAGGTTCTTGGCACCCAGCCAGCCGCCTCCGGTCTCTTTCTACTGAACCTGTGTGGGACGGTCCTCCAAGACAGATTAATTTCAACCCGGCCCTGGTTTCTTTTCTCTGGGCACGTGATGCCCCGAGGACCTTGGAGGAAAAAGAAACCCTGGCACCATCCCTGCGGTTTTGAAGAGCGTGCGCCTAGCCTGAGAGCCACCGCACCCCCAGGGACATCCACCCAGCTTCACCCAGTAGAGCTGTACACAGAGAAATAGCGGCCTTTGGACGTGCCTAAACTAGTCCATGTGGTCGGTGTCAGATGGACTTTTCCGGCCACAGAAGCAGACAAACGCGCATGAAGATTTTAGATGACACATGGCTGCCAGGCAGGGAGTGTCGTCATTTTCTGGTCATAGATAGCCTGCTCGTCATCTGTATTGGGGTGCAGGCCAAGGGCTGAGTAGGCGGAACCCATCTGTGTCCACCGGACGGAAAGGCAACATTTCCCAAGGCCAAAAAGCCCTGGTGCTAAGCCGACAATCATGCTATTGGCTTTGGGATTGGTTTGGGTTAACGTGATTCTTCAGCTCCCAAACCTGGAAGACAGAATGCTCTGCAAGACTTGGCCGCTTACGTGCGAGCAAGTGTTCGTCAAACTGTGTCGGAAGTAGAAGGGGTAGGATGGGATCCCTGGTGGTGCTGGAGGTACTCAGAGCGTCGGGAGTGGAAGGCTGAAGCGGAGGCTGAGCCCTGATCATTACTCAGGAGAGACATTGGCACTTGTGAACGCTTTGTGGTGGCTGATTGAGCTGAGACAGAGGGAGTGCAGTGGTTGAGGCCCGTGTCTGTCTTGCCTTTTTTGGCCAAGTGTTGCCTCCAATTTCAACCCTGCATTCGCTGTTCATGTGACTAAACATGTTGGGTGGTGGTTAACACCTAAGGTTCTCATTGCCTCTACTTATGCGTTTACGGCAAATGCGGCATATGAACATCGCTGGAGTGAATCAGAGCTTGTCAAAGAATGCCCAGGCTTGAGAAGTCCTGGAACCTTTTTGACGGCATAAGCGAGGAGCGGGTTTGCGCTGACCGTGGCTGTCGGAATCATATCAAGCGGACTTTCTGCGACCGCCGGCCCACTCCACCTTTTTGAGGCGAACCCTTACTTACCCTACCCCATCGTCTCCTCCTCGGTCCCATCTGGATGAACGAAGCAAGCAAATTCTGCTGAAAAAGATCCACGTTGGATCCCGCAATGTCATCATCATCATCACACAGTGACTTCCGTCGCCCTGGACATTCAGCAACCAGAGCTGCGTGCTAACAACCAAAGGGACTGCAAGGTCGTTGCCAACCGCCCGGGATTTTTGCCGATTGACCGCTTCCCTTCTCCTGCTCTGATGCATCAGTAACTGGGCATCAGAGCAGAGAAAATCATCCTCTTTGGCCTCTTTGATCTTTTAAACATGCCTCTGCCCCAACTGCATTTTGTCATCAAAGAGGTCTTCGAAAATGATTAATCCAGAGTGGTGGGGTACACGATTTGACATTTGGCTGCTTCATGTTGGACGATGCTGGTGATGCTGATGAAAACATTTGGTTGGTCGTGACTAGGAGGACTAGGAGGTAAGACCAGCTGATGCAGGTTGCATAACCACTGAATTACAATTGGCGACGCTGTTCGTGTACTGAGATTCACAGGGCCCTGACCCAGCATGACAGGCCTGTACGGTCCAAGCAACTGATGATTTCCTCTGGCAAAGCGTTGTTGTCGCCAGCGCTGAGGATCACCTTCTCACGGTACCTCTACCCCATGACCTACCAAAACAAACCCCTCTCTTTGCTCTCTTACACACCTTGAATTTGCTCCATGGTTCAGAATATACAAATTTGAAAAGGTGTGGAAGAGTTTTAGGAAAGACTCTTATTAAAAGACGCAAATCACAGCTAACTCAAATCCCCTCAAATCAAAACAAAATTAGCTGGATTCAAATATAACTGCAAAGTAGAATCTATCAAGTCAACAAAGCTGGGCCTGCGCCAAAGTGAAAAAACACGTAGAGTGAAAGTATTCGGATAAAAAAATGTATTTTTTTGCATCGCCCCTATCAATTCAACCTGTGGTAACTACACAATATGCTGGAATCAAATTATAACTGCAAGGCTGGCTCTATTACAAATCTGGACTGGGCAAAAGTGCAAAAAACACTATCTGTAATGTATTCGGATAATAAAAGGAAACGATTTTGCACCTATCAATTCACCTGTTGTGACTACCAAAAGTGCTGTAAATCAAATTTAACTGCAAAAGCTAGCATCTATCACAAAGCTGGCCCTGCGCAAAGTGAAAAAAGGGGGGCCTTAGATGATAAAATGGTAGTGGGGGCGGAGATTTAAAAGGTATTTTTGGCACAATCAATTCACCTGTGGTGCTAAAAAAATTGCAGTATTCACATTTAAGTGCAAGGTGCCACATATGAACAAAGCTGTAGTGCACCAAGAAAAAAAAACACGTATCTGTAATGTATTCGGATAATAAAAAGTTATTATTTGGCACCTATCAATCACCTGTGGTAACTACACAATTGCTTGATTCAAATTTTAACTGCAAGGTGGCATCTATCAACAAATTCTGGACTGGGCAAAAGTGGGCAAAAAAACACACGTATCTTTAATGTATTTCGGATAACAAAAGGTATTTTTTGCCACCTAACAATTCACCTGTGGTGACTAACAACATTGCTGTATCCCAAATTTAACTGCAAAGTAGATCAATCAACAAATCTGGCCTTGCGCCTAAAGTTGAAAAAAACACGTAATTGAAATTGATTCGGATAAAAAAGTTATTTTTTGTGCACCTATCAATCACCTGTGGTGACTAAAAAGAATTGCGTTATTCACATTTAAGTAGCAAGGTGCCTCAAAGAACAAAGCTGTAGGCACCCAATAGAAAAAACCTGTATACTGAAATGTATTCGGATAAATCAAAAGGTATTTTTTGGCACCATATCAATCACCTGTGGTGACAAAACAATTGTCTGGATCAAATTTAAATGCAAGGAGGTGCTCTATCAACAAATCTGGGACTGGGCAAAAGTGGCAAAAAAACACTTACTATTAAAGTATTCGAATAATAAAAGTATTTTTTGGCACCTAAATCAATTCACCTTGGGTGACTACACAAATTTGCTGGATTCAAATTTAAAATGCAAGTGGCTCTATCAACAAAATCTGGACTGGGCAAAATAGCAAAAAACACGTATCGTATGCTATTTCGTATAAACAAAAGGTTTTTGCAACCTATCAATTCACCAGATGTTGACATACAAAAATTGCAGTATTCCGAAATTTAACTGCAAAGTAGATCTATCAACAAAGCTGGCCTGTCGCCAAAGTGAAAAAACACGAATCTGAAATGTAATTCGTTAATAAAAAGGTATTTTTTGCACCTATCAATACACCTGTGGTATAGACTAAAAAATTGCAGTAAATCACATTTAATCAAGGCAAGGTGCCTCAAGAACAAAGCTGTAGTGCACCAAAAGTGAAAAAAACACTTATGCTTGTAATATATTCGGATAATAAAAGTATTTTTTGGCCCATATCAATTCACCTGTGTTGACTACACAATGCTGGATTCAAATTTAAATGCAAGGTGTCTCTATCAACAAAATCAGGACTGGGCCAAAAGTGCACAAAACACGTAACAGTAATGTATATCGGATAAAAAAAAGTTAATTTATTGGGCACCTATCAATTCACTGTGGGTGACTAAAAAATTGCATATTACATATAAGTGCAAGTGGCCTTACAATGACAAGAGCTGTAGTGCACCAAAAGTCAAAAACCCTTATCTGTACTGTTTCGTGATACTAAAAGTATTTTTTTGGCACCTAATCAATCACCTGTGTGAGACTAAAAAATTGCTGTATACACATTTAAGTGCAAAAGGTGCCTCAATGAACAAAGCTGTAGTGCACCAAAGTCAAAAAACACATGTATCTGTAATGTATTCGGGATAATAAAAGGTATTTTTTAGGCACCTATCAATTCACCTGTGGTGACTAAAAAATTGCAGTATTACATTTAAGGCAAGGGCCTCAATGAACAAAGCGAGTGCCCCAAATCAAAAAACACGTATCTGAAATGTATTCGGATAATAAAAGGTTTTTTTTTGGCACCTTTTAATTCACCGTGGGACAAAAAAAATTGCAAATTCACATTTAAGTGCAAGGGCCTCAATGAACAAACGTAGGCGCCAAAGTCAAAAAACACGTATCTAAAATTTTTATTCGGATATTACAAGGTTTTCTGGCACCTATCAACCTGTGCTGATTGCGGATTCAATTTAATACAAGGTGGATAAAAACAAAGGGGGAAGGGGCAAAATTGAAAATGAACACCTATCTAAAAATGTAACTAAAAAAAAGGGGAGTTTTGCACCTAAAAAAGAGACCGCATTCTAAAAAAGATGTGTACCTATAAGTTCAGGCTGCCCAATAGCAGGAAATATTTCAATAGAAAACTTAAAAAATAAAGCTATTGAATGTCAACACAAGTTTTGGGTGAACTTTACCAGTATTTTTTTATAGAGTTTGCTATCGTAAAACAAATATTTTTTGCACCTTTAAATTCACTGTGGTGCTATAAAATTCTGATTCAAATTTAAGTGCAAGGTGGATAATAAACAAAATGGGAAGGGGCAAAATTGAAAAAAACAGCATCTGAAATGTATACTGATAATAAAAAGGGATTTTGCATCTAACAAGGAGACCTGCAGTTACTAAAAGATGTGTATCCATAAGTTCAGGCTCCCAATATCCAGGAAATATTTCAAAAAAACTGTTAATAATAAAGCATTAATGTCTACACTAATTTTTGGGGTGAACTTTACCTATTCTTTATAGAGCTTGTCTGTGTTGGGCCCGCGGGGGCTTCCGCTCCGTCCCCCCCCCCCCCCGTGATTTAAAACAGGGGTAGAGCTCCTTTAAAATTCTCTACCTTACATATAAAATCTTCCAATCTCTAATCAACAAATTTTAAGGATCACACTAATAGTAGAGGGTTTTTCTGTGAAGAAAAAAATAATTTCGCGACTGTTTACACAAGCAAGCGCAACGCCTTCGCCTAGACGCGAAACACGAGCTGAACAAAACGCTGTTTTAAATTTAAAAAGAGGTCAATATTTTTTCCAGCCAATCCAACCAAACAACCCAGTATGACGTCGCACACACATCCACCCTGCTCTATTCTGTGATCGATTTTCTGGGGCCGCCAAAATTACAGGAAGCGCCGAAAAAGGCGCGCCTTAATAATGATCACAGATTTTTTAAACCCAAATTATCGCAAACAAAAAATCCATCACCATAAAAACTGTCCGTCCAAATTTTTTCATAAAATCGCTCAACACTAATATTGACCCCACAGGGGTTTCCAAATTTTTTTTAGCTTAGCTGTGAAAAATTTAAAAAAACTTTTTCCCAAAAATTTGCAATTTTATCTTAAAATGTTTCATATTTACAACAGATGAAACCTTCCAGAAGTCACCCCATTTTGGATTCAACATCCCTCATGGATCTCATCTAGGGGTATATTGAACATTTTGGACGTACAGGTGTTCCATAGTTTTTTTGTTAGCATTGGGCCATGAAAATGGGGGGAAAAAATGCAGTTCCATCATTGTTTTTTGTGTTTCAATTTTACAGCATTCGCCGTGCGGTATTAGTGACAGGATAACTATACTATGGGGGTCGGTACAATTACAATGATATAAATTTTATATAGTTTTTTTATGTTTTATTACTTTTACACAATATAAATGAGTCTATAAAAAATAGCATTTTTATGTTGTCCTATTCTGACAGCCATAACTTTTTTATTTTGCTGTGTACAGAGCTGTGTATGGGGCTTCTTTTTTGTGGGATAAATTGATGTTTTTATTGGTACCATAATGGGTTTCATATGACGCTTTGTTCACTTTTTTTAAGGTTTTTGTGAGGCGTTTTGACCAAAATACAGCAATCCTGGTAGTGTTTTTTATTTTTTACAGCGGTCACTGTGTGGTATAAATGGCATCCTAGCTTTACTCAACAGGTCGATACGATTACAGCCAATTTGTATCGTTTTTATGTTTTACTGCTTTTGCATAATAAATACAATGTTATTCAAACAGGAAAACATGTTTTTGCATCACCATGGTCTGAGAGGCATAACCTTCCGGGCTGTCACTTAGGACAGAGAAGCCGACGCCGACAGAGACACAGAAGTAGCTTGCTCATTCTGTGTCTCGCTTAGTTATTGCGATTGCTACATCGCGATAACGAAGGGGTTAATCGCCCCCCTCCTCCCCCCACCCTAGAGTGATCTCTGGTCAGGGCTGATGCTGTGGTATCACAGCTGTTTTAGAGTTCGCATAATCCTCAGGACGTATGCATACGTCCAGATGCGTGAACCCCCAAATGAACTGGACGTATGCATACGTCCAAGGTCCTTAAGGGGTTAAAGACTTTGCATTTCCCATTTTGCCATATCCAAGCGACCAACTTTAGATATTACAATATTTTTTTTTAGTAATTTCTGACTGTTCTGAATTGCCTATTTCCCTGTTCTTTCTTCCACTATGGCTACTGCAGTTTTTTCTTTCAGGGATTCCATCCCTCTGTCCAACGAGTTACACATGACTTGTTCCCAATATAGTACCGTCCATGAGGTCTGACTCACAGACACTTCAACAACCTAATGCATTAAATTACTATTTCCTATATTTCCTACTTCTCATCATTCTGGTTCAGCTAACTAAAAATACAAATAAAAAAAATCTCTGGCTTCTCCTACCTGGGACAAAATCCAATAATCTCTGTCCTTCTGGTTCAACTTGAGGGGCTGTCGGGAAAATCCCTCTCTCTGCACAATTCTCCACAATAACTGCTAAAAACAAATAGACAAGTACACACAGATCCAAATCACTATGCTGTCAATATCTGTTCTGCTTATCCCTGGACATTCGTTCTCCTCTGCAGGAATTCCTTCAATCCACACACACTGCAGCTCACTCGTGCAGGACACTGCTTCACCACAATCACTCCACACTGACCTTTCATCAAAAGTCGCTGCAGAATCTGTCACCAAAAGCCACACAAAAGGCTGTGGTATGTTCAGAGCAAAGTTGCATTTGATACCTCCCTTTCAGACATCTTCTATTTTAAATATTATATATAATATATATATATATATATATATATATATATATATATATATATATATATATATATAACATAATTCATAGCCATTAGACATCCAATCTCTGTTCAGACAGCACAATTACACATAAATATAATCACATCATATCATATATTTATCAAAGTTCTTGGACCAGACCTACTATAATGATTCCAGAACACACAACTGCACTGGGAGGCAATACTTTTGAGAGACAGAATTTCTATTGTAAGACAAAAAATTATCTTACCTTGCAGTTGCTTATATTCTGCCACTTCACGTAATGGCCATCCCAACTGTGTGTCCAGTTGAACAGAGTCTGTTAATGTCTGAGCCCCATGTTGTGATGTAACAAACTCTTTTATTTTCATCAGTTTAAAACAAGCTAATGCATATAGAAATCGCCTACATCTCTGATGTATGCTGCTTGAATAGACAAATAATCTTTCCTCTTCTACTCCTGAGGATTAATATTTTATTCTTTTTGACTAGATCTATTTATTCAGACCATACGGATTCAGTTATTGGGTGCCATCCTGTCTGACTGAAGAGACCCAGTACTTAAGTCTCACATTCCATTTCAAATACATCAGTGTACTTGGAGAGAACAAAGAAACAAGGGTATATAGAAATTGTTATGATTCACGCCGCAGCCCCTGTCTTGGACCATGGTCATATCCATGTCTCTGTTGCGTCCCCTGCTGGCATGTACTTACCATACTTATCCCACCTACTATCTGTGCTGCGGTGCTCACCGGCAGATACGAGTCTCCGTTGCTTCCTCCGGCTCCCTGGCATACAGTGCGTGCACAAGAGACTCCTAGGCTGTGTGCGCGGCACTACTTGACTTGACTAGGGACAGTGTCCCAATTACCTGCCTCCTGACCTGTGACCCCTGGCTATAAAAGAAACTTTCTGCCCTTGCTCCTGGTTAGTTTGTTGTTGTCCATACATAAAGCTTGACCCCTGGCTGCTGGTTTCCTGCTGCTACACCCGTGTTTAACTGCGTTAACCTGTGTTGACCCTGCAAGTACCCTGTACTATTGCTGCTCTTTAACTGGGGGCTGACCGGGTTCCTTTACCTATGTATATTCCCATTGTCCCAGTTTTTTTTTTTGCCCCCGGGGACCTGTTTTAAACCTCCATAGGGTTTTAAATTTGCTTGTCTTGTCCCTTTTGTCAGACCTCTGTTCTTGCCCTGCACTTCAGCTGTCACTCTGGGTCACCATCTATACCATCTGAGGATCCACCATATACCAGTGATTGACGGGTCAGCGCATAATGACACCGCCAGACCGTTACAGAAATCACATACGGTAGATATATAAAATTATTAAATATTATTTTCTAATAGTTGAAGATTTAAAAAATTTTTAACGGGTTTTGGGCCCCGGGCCTCCGGGGCCCGGGACCGCGGGGTCGAAACCCCGGTTCCCCCAGGGACGGGGTTCCCCGGTGGGGACGGGGGGGCCCCGGGGGCCCCGGGGGCCGGCCCGGGGCGCCCCCGTCCCACCCACTCCCAGGGCCCTTCGCCCCCGTCCGGCCCTTTCCGCCCCGGCCGGGGGGAAGCGCATGCGCGCCCCGCTCGTCCCTGTGAAAAATTTAAAGGGACAGTGGGCCGGTAATTTCCCGGGGCGCTGTTCCTTTATAAGTGTTCCCACCCACGCCCTTTTTCCCCTGCGGGGATCAACTTTGCCCCGAGCCATGAAAAGGCCCCTTTAAAAGTGTTTTCCTCCCTTTTCCGTGTACCAAAATTTCTCGTTTTCGTTTCCCCCGACTCCGAACCCCCTCCCGCCTCCCCTGCCCTTCTCCCTGAGGGACCATAACCTTTGCCGCCTGCCCTGCCCTTCTGCCTGCCCCCCGACTACGATTTTCCTGGGATACTTTTCTGAAACACGCTGCCCTTGGGGGCCACCGCAAGAAGCCCTTCGGGGGGAAACGACCGGGTACCCCTCACGCCGCAGCAAGTCCACCCTGCTTTGCGGCGGGCTCGGGGAAAAAAACCGGGGGTACTTTAATTCCTTTTCCCGGGCGGGGGCTTAACTACCATGGGGCCCCGGTGGTCCGGCGGATCACAAACCCACCGCCAAGTTAGTTTCCCCCCAGGGATCCCCCCAAGGTCCCCCTCCCAAGAAATCGCGGCCCTTACGACGGGGGTTCCCCGCATTCCCGCCAAATAAACACAACGGGGCACACCCAGTTGGGCCAGTCCCGCCATGATGCGCTTTTTCCTCGCATCCCAGAAAACAGTTTTCCAAACCTGCGGCCCCCGCGGTGATCCGTCTATATCCTTCCCAAATTGGCTCCGTGGGCCCCAAAGCTCGGCCCCCCCCATACCCCATCAGCTTTGGGGCCCCCAAGCTCTGGGGGGTTTTTTCCCCATTGCTGATGCACATAAAAATGTTTGGCGGACCATTTTCCCTGGGGAGAGGCTAAAGGGGCCTTTCGGGGGAGCCTACTATGGGAAAGGCCCTGGCGGGGGCGACTCCCCTCTGCACAGGAATAAAACCCTTGTAAATTGCGGATTTTCGACCTTTCTCCGGGGAATTTCCCGTCCATCTTTTGGAGGGGGCCGCGTGTTTCCCTCTGCTGAAAAAGACCGCCCTCTTAAACCTTCGTCAGGGCGACTCCACGGGGGGGTTTTGAAAAAGCGGTGCTTTCCCGTACCCTGGCTTCGGGGCTAAAGTGGAATAATGCCCCCCTCTGTGCCATTTCAAAAAAGGGCCTGCCAGCCAAAAAAGGGAAAGCTTTGGCAGCAAAAAGACCTCCCGCCTTTCCCGGGGGGTTTAAAACTAATCCGCTAGCTACCCCCCGAGGAAAGGAAAGCTGCGGCGAAAAGAGACTTTTCCCAACCCCCCTCGTGGGGGTTTTTCCCGGGGCCCCGGTTTTTCAGTTTCCTCCATTGCGTCCCCTAAAGCCCTGGGGTAAACCCCAAGCAAGGGGGGGGGTTTTGGGGGAAAGGGGGGGGGGGGGGTGGGGGGGCCCGAAAACGGGCGGGTGAACCGTGGAAGGAAAAGGTGTTCAAAGCGCCACCCCGGGACCCAATTTTTCCGCAAAAGCTGTCCGTTACTTCACCAGCGTCCGGGAAAACCGCTCCAACCTGGGACCCGGGGTGGGGGAAAGGGGGCCCAAAGGTGTTTTTTCCCCCCCTCTCCAGGCTTTGGGATCCCAGTGGAGGTGACCACTGTTTGCTGGTCCGCGTTCCGGATTTGCTTTCCTGTATTTGGGCCCTCCGCCGGGAACTTCATCCTTTTGCCTCATTGGAAACCCCGGGGTACCGCATCCCTGTTGTCCGGCTGGAGAAGCCTCGTTTAATTTTTCGGTCAGTGGGGAGCCCTCGTGCCCCCATCCAGTACGTGACCCGGCCGGTGACATTTCCGTGTGGGGGCCTAATAAGAAGAAGATGGGGTTTCCCACGTTCTGTCCCGTGCTTTCGGCGATCCCTTGGGGCCCCCCTGGCGGGGAAAACTCACCCCCCTACGCTCGATTGGAAGACGGGCCGAAGTCCGGCTTTTGGGGCCCGGGGAAGGGCCGGGAACCCCATTGTTGGAGGTCCCCGGGCCCGGGGGCCTACCCTTTCCCTCCGCTGTCAACCTTTTGCCAGGCCTCCCGGGGGCCGAGTACCAGGACGGGGGGGAATGAAAACTCCGAGAAAGGGGCCGATTCGCTCCCACCACATCGGTTTTTACGACTGTCCTATTGCCCATCCCAGGAAACCAGCCACCCCGGGGGGGGGGTCTACCCGCTGCCCGGCCAGGACTCGGGCCATGTCGGCCTACATTCGGGAGAAAACCTGCAGAAAGGTTTCATTCGTAAGTCCTCCTCCCCAGCCGGAGCCGGGTTTTTTTGTGCAGAAGAAGGAGGGTTCCCCCCGGTCCGTGTATAGAACGGGGGTCTAAATAAGTTTTCCACCGAAAAAAACCGTTTCCCTCTCCCCCCTGATCTCGAGCTGTTTGCCGTCTGGGGGGGGCTAAAGTGTTCCCAATTTGGTTTTGGGCGAGGACCCTTAATAAAAAGGTAGAATTGGGAGGGGGACGAGGGGAAAGGCGTTCAATACCCAGTTTGGACATTTTGGGAATACCTCGTGATCCCTTTTTGGGGCTCGAAAAACGCCCAGCTTTCCAAGAACCCCTTTCAACGATGTCTTCGGGGAAACCTTTTTGTACACCTGCGCAAAGATTTACCAGATGACATCCTGATTTTCCCCAAAAAATCTTCAGACACCCGGGCCCAAAAAGTCGCGGGTTCTGCAACTCTGGCAGAAAACCGACTGTACGCCAAGCTGGAAAAAGGGTTTATTCCATGGGGACCACCTTTTTTTTTTTTTCCTGGGGCACATGGGCTGGGCCCAAAAGGGCCCCCCGGAGGGCCCCGGAAAAACCTTGCGGTGCTACAAAGTCCCGTCCCTGGCGGTTTTTCGGGTGATACGGCGCTTCCTGGGCTTCGCAAATTATTACCCAATTTTTTTCCCCACTTCCCACCTTGGGGGGCTCCAATCGGGCCAAAAACAAGGAAGAATGCAAACCCCGAGAGGGTTGGGCCCCGGGGGCTGGAAGGGCGTTTTTTGGATCTAAAGACGGTTTCCATGTTTCCTGTTTTTGGCCGGCCTGATTCCGAGAGACTTCTTTCTTTGGAGGGGGATGCCTCCTTCTGGGGGGCAGGGCGGCCCTCACAAGGGGAAGTTCCAAAAGGCAAGATTCCCCTTGTGGTTTTTTCAAAGGGGCCTTTTCCCCGACGAGCGGAACTATCCATTGGGGACCGGGAACTCGGGCCCAAAAAGTTAGCCCTAGGGAGTGGCACATTTTTGCTGGGGGGGTCGTCCCCCAACCCGACATCTTTCAGACCCACAAAAATTTGTTGTAAACTTCAGACGGCCCAACGTCTTAAACCCCCACCAAGCCGGGTGGTCCCCTTTTTTTTTTCTCGGTTTGATTTTGGTTTTTATTTTCCGGGCCCGCTGGAAAAGTCAAGGCTGATGCCCTCCTGTGCCCGTCGTGGTCGGTGAAGAACCCCTGTCTCACAACAATTTCCCCCAACCCGTTTTGGGTTTACGTGGCTCCCCCCAGGTCTCCCAAAAAATTTCCAAAGGGGAAGACTTTCGTGCCGCTGGCCCCTTAGGAGGAAGATTCTGGAGTGGGGGCTTTGCCCTTTTTTGGCCGGGCCCTCCCCCCGGCCCCGGAAGTCTTATGCTTTGAACTCCCCGGGACACTGGTGGGGCCACTCAAACACAGGTTTTCAAGGACTTCACCCTCGGGCCGTTCATTTGTGCCCAACAAGGGTCCCACGCCAAAAAGGGGCCCCCCCGGGGCCCTGCATCCGCTGCCCGGGGGCCGGAAATCCCTTGGACGCCAAAAGGGGAAAGGGGTTCGTCACAGACCTACCAGTCCCCCTTGGGATTTCCGTCACTGGGTCCCTGACGGACCGGTTCTCAAAAATTCCCACTTTTGTGCCTCTCCCGGCCAAACCCATGCCCCCCAATTGGGCCCAATCTTTTTCCCCGGCATATCTTCCCGGGTTCAGGACTACCCTTAAACATTTTCTCCGACCGCGGTGTTTTAATTTTTTTTCCCCCATTTTGGCGTTTCTTTATGTCTCCCTCGCAAGCAAATTGGACTTTTTATCGGCCTATCAACCCCCAGTCCAATGGGGAGGTTTGGGAGGGTTTAAACCCCCTTCGGGAGAAACCTGGGGCCACTTTGTGCCCGGGGCGTCAGGACAACTGGACCCAGCTGCTCCCGTGGGCTGAATTTGCGAAAAAACCATTCGGGACTTGGGAAGCTTTCCGGGTCTCCCCGTTCTTTGGGAAAATTTTGGGCCCCCACCCCCCACCCCCCCCTTTCCCGGCCCCCCGACTCGGATGTGCCCGCTGTTTTCCCCGGGCCAGGTTCGAGGAAAACAAGGCCCCCTGGCAGGGTAAGCGATGTTCTTACTTCGGGCCTCTGCCCTTTTGAAGCTCAGGCAGACAAAAGGAAAAGACCGCCCCGAGTTTTTTTCCCCCGGGGACCAAGTTTGGCTTCCCCCAAGATAAGGCCCCCGAAGGTCCCTAGTCTCCCAAAAAAGGGGCCCCCTTTCCCCGGACCCTTCAAGTTTTGGGAGTTGAAAAAATGGGACATACAAGATTTTTTTTGCCTCCATCCCCTCCGGGTCCACAAAGATTTCAGTATCCCTCCCTTAAAACCTTGGTTCCCGAACCCTTTTTCTCGGAAGAAAATGACCCTTCCCCATACCCAAAAAATTGCCTTCTTTGAGGGGAAAGGGGAAATTTTTGGGTATGAAGACGGTCGAGGGAGAGTTTCTTCCTGTGGATTTTGGGGGGGCTTCGGACCCCAGGAGAAAATCCCGGGAGCCCTTTAATTTTAAAAATTTTAAAAATTCCCTTCATCCTCAGATTTTCCCGCAGCCAAAAAAGGGGGGGAGGGCCCAAAGGGGGGGTACGTAACAGGTTCGCCGCGGCCCGGGGGCCCGGCCCGGGGGGTTGCACCCGCGTTTCCCCCTGCGGGCCCCGGGCGGGGACGGGGGCGCCGGGCCCCCCAAAAGGGCCCGGCCCCCCGGCGCCACCCTCCCATCCATCACTGGCCTCGCTCCCGTTCCGGGGGGGTTCCCCGGGCCCCCCCCGGGGGGGAATGTGCCTGCGCGCCCGGCGCGTATCCCCGTGAATTTAAAGGGGGAAAATGCGCCGGTAAAATTGGGGGGAATTGCCCGGCCTGTTCCTATATAAGGGTTTTCACCCACGGGCACTTCCCTGTGGAAACCCCGTTTCCCCCGCCTTTGAGAAAAGGTTCCTTAAATGGGGTTTTTCCCCGGGCCCTTTTCCCTGTACCAGACCCCCTCGCTACGGTTTTTCCCCACTCCGAACCTCTGCCGCCCCCCCCTGACCTTCCCGCCTGTCCACCCACTACATTCCCGACTTTTTTTCAAAATTTTGTACCATAGAAAAAAAAATGGGATGCACTCCCCAAACCAAGAATTTTAGTTTCTTAAATTTTTATTTTTTTGCAAAAAACTTTAAGTTTCCCAAAAAAAACAAAAACAAAAGCCCCTTCAATTATATTTTATCCATACTATTAACATTGGTTCTAGGAAAATAGACGTTTCGAATCTGTTTTTTATCTTTTCTATAAACTAAACAATTAAAAAATTTAAAAAAAATTAAAAAGGGTAACTAAAAACCCAAAAAAAAATTTTGTCATATTAGAACACAAGGGGTTTTTCGGGTTTTTTAACCCCCCCCCTTTTTAAATATCATTCTTTTTTTTAAAGATCTATCCTTAACGGACCAAATAATGGGAAAATATAAACCGGCCCCAAAATTTGGGATATAAAAATACTAATATATTTCCAAATATTTAAAAAATAATATAAAATCCACCCCAATTTCCTATATTAAACAGAAAAAAATTTTTTATAAAAATCTTTTGATTGATGTCACACTGTCCTGGGGCAAAGGAGAAAAAGGGCTTCCATATATGCAACTAAGAAAATCACCCTAAACATCAACAAAAAAAATAGTAACCCAAAAGGGTCACTAGATGTCGCTCCCCGGCCACAACAAACCAACAAGGCTATAATGAGTGTACACAAATACATCCATAGAGAGTATATTCTCAATACTAACAGTCCTAGATGACAATACCTTTCAGTAAAATTACCAAGTCTCTTAAAGTGTCAAAGAGATATAGGCAATATCGCCCATAAACATGTGAAACACCGTTAACAACAACGCTGACACTTACCGCCATGTGCGCCCGCAAGAAAGGGGAAATCGGCATTGAACCATAATTTTCGGGGCGCGAGATTATAGGTCCGCGCAATTTCCGCAAGAGTGTCTGGGTCCGGGAAAAAATTCCCGGGTCGGAAAAATACAAATTGCCGTGCGGATTTTTCAAACAGACCCCCTGTGTTGATCCCTGATCTAATCTACCCACCTAAGACCAGATGAGAGGATCACTATCCGAATAGAGATTTTAAAAGAGCTATTACTGCAAATTCACAATGCCTGCACATACTAAGATTTCCATTCATGAGTTTAAATTTAGATTTAAGTATATATAGAGGCATCATATTAAATATGCATACGTGCGCACAGGACGGCAAGGGCCCGCCAATCAATTACAAAAAGGGAAAAAGGAGAAAACACACATCAACCATCAGATTCCAAAATATATGTCAAATCAAAAATGATGTATTATGCACTTTATACACATTTTTATTTATAGGAAACAAGACTTCACAGATTAATGCCGAAGTCAAAATCCCTATTCATACCTTTAGGATATACTGTATCCAGATGATACATCCAGTATGATTCTTTTTGTTTTAATAATTTAATTCGGTCACCACCACGTCGCAGTGGTGGGACATAATCCACTACCTGATATCGCAATTGTGAGACATTATGATTTTTCTCAACAAAATGAGATGGAATAGGTAGCATCAATTCTTTCAATCTGATGGTTGATTTGTGCTTGGCGATACGGTCCCGCACACGCTGGGTAGTCTCCCCAACGTATGCGAGACCGCATGGACATTTAATAACGTACACCACAAATCGGGAATTACATGTGAAAAAATTCCTAATCTTCATCCTTCTTCCAGTGTGAGGATGAGTGATACAATCCCCCTTAATTACATTAGAGCATTGTGAACAGTTCAGACACGGGTAGGTACCAAGTCTGGCTGTTTGTAGAAAGGCTTGTCGCGGGGTCTTTGTTAGACTCCCCACATCTGCACGAACGATTTTATCCCGCAGGTTCGGCGATCTTTTATAGCAACTCAACGGGGGTAACATAAACTCCTCTATCTCAGGGAATGCTTGGCCCAATAATGGCCAGTTTTTTCGAATTGCACCCTGAATTCTCGCTACAAATGGATGGAATGTTGTGACACATGCCAGTCTCTTTAAATTGGTTCTATCCTTTCCTTTTTGATCTGGAATCTCTAATTTCATTCTTTCTTCCTCTAATAGTAATTTTGGATACCCTCTCTGTCTGAATTTGTCACACATTTCATTAAGTCGAGTTTCACGAGTCTCTTCATTAGAGACTATTCTTTCAATACGTTTAAACTGAGATTTAGGAAGTGCTCTTTTGACTGCCCTTGGATGATTACTTTTAAACTCCAATAAACTGTTCCTATCAGTGTTTTTGCGAAATAAATCTACTCGAAGAGAACCGTCCGGGTCTTTAATAATCAATGTATCCAAAAAACTCACCTGAGTTGCACTACAATGAAGAGTAAATTTCAACTCGGGGTATATATCATTTAAGTTTTCAAAAAATTCATGTATGGTAAATTCTGGGCCCCCCCATATGCAAAATATGTCATCTATAAAGCGCAACCAAAGTTTCCCATATTGTTGAAATAAACAATTGGTATAAACATAAGTCTCTTCAATATCAGACATATAAGCATTTGCATATGGGGGGGCCATATTCGATCCCATGGCGGTTCCCCTCTTCTGTTTGAAGAAATCATCTCCGAACAGGAAAAAGTTTTCTTCCAGAACAATCCGAAGCAATTCAAGACAAAATTCTTGTTGTTGAGCATCAAGCTCAGACCATTTCTTTAATAAACTCTCAGTAGCTTTTATCCCCTTCTCATGATCTATAGACGTGTATAGACTATTCACGTCCAAAGTCACAAGAAAGAAATTTTGTCCCTCAAATGATACATTTTTCAATTTCTCAAGAAAATCAGAGGTATCCAGAATTAAGGATCGGGTATGGCGGATCAAGGGCGACATGACTCTATCCAGATAAATAGCAAGTGGAGAGAGTATAGACTCAGTAGAGGCGACAATTGGACAATTCTGTACCACACTGCACCTCGGCCGCCACCGCAAGCAAGTCACGTCAGGGGGGACGACCTGGTAGCCTCACGCCGCAGCAAGTCCATCCTGCTTTGCGGCGGGCTCTGGTGAAAACCGGGGGCTACTTAGATTCCGTTCCCTGGCGTGGCTTAACTACCATCGCTTGCGGTGGTCCGGCGGATCCACTACCCAGCCGTCACACACATTATGCATAATGAATAGTTGTGTTTTACATTCTAAACATTACTATTGCACAATCACTTTAAAGTATCATCATAGGGATTAGGATCCTTTCATTTAATGTAAATGGTCTTAACTCACCATACAATAGATCTTGGCTATATTTAAGATATAGTGGGTACAGAAAGTATTCAGACCCCTTTAAATTTTTCACTCTTTGTTTCATTGCAGCCACTTGGCAAGGTCAAAAAGGTTCATTTTTTTGTTCATTAATGTACACTCTACAGCCCATCTTGAAAGAAAAAAAAAACAGAAATATTTTTTTGCAAATGTATTAAACAAGAAAAAACTGAAATATCACAGGGTCTTAAGTATTCAGACCCTTTGCTCAGTATTGAGTAGAATCACCCTTTTGAGCTAGTACAGCAACAAGTTTTTCACACCTGAATCCTCTGCCATTTTCCCATGCAGATCCTCTCCAGTTCCCTCAGGTTGGATGGTGAACGTTGTTGGACAGCCATTTTCAAGTCTCTCCAGAGATCCTCAAGTGGGTTTAGGTCAGGTCTCTGGCTGGGCCAGTCAAGAATGGTCACAGAGTTATTCTGAAGCCACTGCTTTGTTTTAGCTGTGTGCTTAGGGTCATTGTCTTGTTGGAAGATGAACCTTCGGCCCAGTTTGAGGTCCAGAGCACTCTGGAAGAGGTTTTCATCCAGAATATCTCTGTACTTGGACGCATTCATCTTTCCTTCAATTGCAACCAGTCGTCCTGTTCCTGCAGCTGAAAAACACCCCATGATGCTGCCACCACCATGTTTCACTGTTGGGATTGTATTGCGCAGGTGATGAGCAGTGCCTGGTTTTCTCCACACATACTGCTTACAATTAACACCAAAAAGTTCAATCTTCATCTCATCAGACCAAAGAATCTTATTTCTCATAGTCTGGGAGTCCTTCATGTGTTTTTTTGTAAATTGTATGCGGCCTTTCATATGTCTTGCATATGTCTTGCACTGAGGATAGGCTTCCATCGGCACACTCTGCCATAAAGTCCCGACTGATGGAGGACTGCTGTGATATATGACTTTGTGTAACTTTCTCCCATCTCCCTACTGCATCTCTGGAGCTCAACCACAGTGATCTTGTGGTTCCTCTTTACCTCTCTCATCAAGGCTCTTCTCCCACAATTGCTTAGTTTGGCTGGACGGCCAGGTCGAAGAAGAGTTGTGGTCGTCCCAAACTTCTTCCATTTAAGGATTAGAGACACCACTGTGCTCTTAGGAACCTTGAGTGCTGCAGAAATTCTTTTGTAACCTTGGCCAGATCTGTGCCTTCCCACAATTCTGTCTCTGAGCTCCTTGGACAGTTTCTTACACCTCATGATTCTCATGTGCTCTGACATGCACTGTGAGCTGTGAGGTCTTATATAGACAGGTGTGTGCCTTTCCTAATCAAGTCCAATCAGTTTAATTAAACACAGCTGGACTCCAGTGAAGGAGTAGAACCATCATACGGAGGATCAGAAGGAAATGGACAGCATGTGAGTTAAATATGAGTGTCACAGAAAAGGGTCTGAATACGTATGACCATGTGATATTTCAGTTTTTCTTGTTTAATAAATTTGCAAAAATACCTACATATTTGTTTTTTTTCTTTCAAGATGTGGTGCAGAGTGTACATTAATGAGCAAAAAATTGATCTGTTTTGATCTTACCAAATGGCTGCAATTAAACAAAGAGTGAAACATTTAAAGGGGTCTGAATACTTTCCATATCCACTGTACTATAGCTTTTACACATTTGGATTCTATTATACTGTAGATCCTAAAGGCTGTTTTATAATCTTTCAAGGTACACTCAACTCATTTATACCATTGTCTGTTTGTAACCAATAACTGATATAGAGTCTCACTCCAAAAGCAGTTAAATATTTCCCAGGTGCTTGTCTAGTCTATAATGGGTTAGAACCCAGTATTGTCATATAGATAGTAGACAGCATTCCAAAAGATTTTTTCATTGCACACAAAGTTTATCAAGTATATATCCACAGGCTTCAGAAGGATACGGATATAGAATTGTGACTATACAGGTGACATTTCAGTCATAGACCTTTTTCAAACATGTCACTGTGAGAAACAATACAAAAAATACAAATAAAAATCATCAACATTGAAAAGTATAAACTAGCAGACTAGATGTGCATGTGCAGAATGACTGTGCAAACGCAGAGGGGGGAAAAATAGTGTCGGAAGATAGATTGAAAAGTGGAGAATGTAACCAAGGAGAATATGATGAGATAACTTCAGAAATAAAGGGTATATTGATACAGATGTGTGCAAGGTGTGCAGTAATAAGACAGAAAGGAAAATAAGTTTATCTGGTGTGAGTAAGAAATGAATAAGGAGAAAATAGAAACGAGTGGAAAGAGGTAAAATAAGGGGTTAAATAAAAGGAAGAAAAAGAAAAAAATGCTGAAACAATGTGATAGAGATAAGGAAAAAGAGAGAGGAGGCTAATGATGAAAAAATAACAATACAAAGATAAAATGAAAATAGGAAAAAATGAAGACCATAAATAAATGAAAAAGTGATGTAAGAAATAAAAAAATGAGTGAAGAAAATAATAAAAGTTGAAAAAAATATAATAGTGAAAAAAATAAAAATATAAATTGGAAAAATTAAAAAAATAAAAAGTAATGAAATGGAAAAAAAATTTGTGGAAAAATATAAAAAATAAAAAAAAATTTGATAAAAATGAAAAAAAATAGAAAATAATGAAGTAAAAATAAAAATAGTGAAAAAATGAAAGACAATATGTTAAGGAATGGGGAAAGTATGTTTCACCCTGGTGTCATTCCTGATCTAACGATGCTGAAAAAGAAAGAAATAAACCGTTATTTTAAGAAAGGCATGTAATCGAGTGTATTAAGTCTATAGATCCAAAAAGATTCTTGTTCTTTAAGTATGCGTATGTGATTACTTCTTTGTCTAGGTCTTCTGACCTGTTTGATTACCTGAAATCTAAGTTGGACAATGTTTTGGCCAGCTTCTTGGAAATGGGCTGGAACGGATAGCCAATTTTTGCCACATCGAATTGTGGATTTATGGTTAATTAGCCTATCCTTGATGCGTTGGGTAGTTTCACCTATATATAATAAACCACAAGGGCATTTTAGTGTATAGACAACAAACAAGCTGTCACAGGTGAAGAAACCATTAAGTTCAAATCTTTTGCTTGTCCTGGGGTGCAATACGTAGTCTATTTGTATGCCACTAGACTATGATGTGCTTCTGAACTTACATCTTATATATATACAGCATCTCACAAAAGTGAGTACATCCCTCACATTTTTGTAAATATTGTATTACATCTTTTCATGGGACAACATTTAAGATATGACACTTTGGTACAATGTAAAGTAGTCCGTGTACAGCTTGTATAACAGTGAAAATTTGGTGTGCCCTCAAAATAAGTCAACACAATGTCTAAACCACTGCCAACAAAAGTGAGTACACCCCTAAGTGAAAATGGGCAAATTGTGCTCAAAGTGTCAATATTTTATGTGGCCACCATTATTTTCCAGCACTGGCTTAACTCTCTTGTGCATAGAGTTCACTAGAACTTCTCAGGTTGTCACTGGAATCTTCTTCCACTCCTACATAATGACATTACGGAGCTAGTGGATGTTAGAGACCTTTTGCTCCTCCACCTTATGTTTGAGGATGCCGCACAGATGCTCAATAGAGTTTAGGTTTTTAGATATGCTTGGCCAATCCAGCACCTTTACCATAATTTTATTTAGCAAGGCAGTGGTTGTTTTTGGGGTTGTTATCATGTTGGAATATTGCCCTGTGGCCGAGTTTCCAGAGGGAGGGGATCATTCTCTGCTTCAGTATGTCACAGTACAGGTTGGCATTCATGGTTTCCTCAATGAATTGTAACTCCTCACAGCCGGCAGCACTCATGCAGCTTTGACACCATGACACTCCCATCATCAACAAGACTGTAAGCAGGACACACTTGTCTTTGTACTCCTCACCTTGTTGCTGCCACATACAACTTCTTTCATAAGTCTAGCCCCACAAAAAAAATTATTTCTTAAAAAATTATGCTTTATTCATTCTGATTAAAGAGTTCAAAAGTTTCCACATGATGTTAGGACACAGAGATCATGGCATATGCGTTTTGAGATTCAGCTTCGCGCTTTAATCGGAAGAAGTTGGATTACATATATAGTTTCATAGTTCTTGGAAGCTATCCGTGCACCTCCCCCCACAAACAAATTGTGCAATATCATCGCAGGTGAGCAACTTATCTACTTTTTGAATTGTTGCCACACATGTTTGACACTATCTGAACCAAATAAGTTTATCTGGGTCTCATCAGACCACAGGAAATGGTTCCAGTAACCCATGTCCTTAGTCTGCTTGTCTTCAGCAAACTATTTGCAGACTTTCTTGTGCATCATCTTTAGAAAAGGCTTCCTTCTGGGACAACCGCCAATTTGACGTATGGTCTGAGCATTGACAAGTTGACCCTACACCTCTTTAACCTCTGCAGCAATGCTGACAGCACTCACACATCTGTCTCTGGATATGACGCTGAGCATACACACTCAATTTCTTTGCTCGACCATGGCGAGGCCTGTTTTGCGTGAAACCTATCTTTTTAAACCACTGTATGTAGTGTTGAGCGATTATTATCGACAAAGTTGAAATCGGCACGTTTTTTATGTTGATCGGATTTTTAGATCACACGATAATTTAGGTTAAAATCTGTGCATAATCTATTAATATCGCGCCATTTTCGGCGCTTCCTGTCATTTTGGCGGCCAGCAAATCAGCTTAGAGAATAGAGCAGGGTGAGCTGTGTGTGCGACGTCATGACTGGGATGTGTATGGTTGCGATTGGCTGGAAAAATCACATGACCTCGTTGTGTCAGTATCTCAAAGGAGTAGGACGTGCGCTCAGTCTCTGTGCAAACAGCTCAGCGAAATTATTCGATTTGTTCACAGAGACAGCTATACTTTTAGCTGTAAACCTTAGAACTTAAGTAGATCAGAGATTTGCAGATTTTAGGTAGTTAGGCTTAGAATTTTAAAGGAGCATCTACCGCTGTAAAGTCATGGGAGGAGCGGGGGGGAGGGGCCCGCTGGCGAACACAGACAAGCTCTTTAAAGGATACTGGATATTGTGCACCCAGACTTAGTGTAGACATTGCATTGCAAAAGCTTTATTATTAACAGTTTTCTGTTGAAATATTACTTGGATGTTGGGCAGCCTGAACTTATATTAGGATACAGATCTTTTCTAGTAACTGCAGGTCTATTTGTTAGGTGCAAAACTCCACTTTTATTATCAGTATACATTTCAGATAGGTGTTTTTTTTCACTTTTGGTCAGTCAAGCTTTGTTGATAGAGGTACCTTGCACTTAAATTTGAATCCAGCAATTTTGTAGTCACCACAGGTGTATTGATAGGTGCCAAAAATACCTTTTATTATCCGTATACATTTCAGATACGTGTTTTTTTTTCACTTTGGCGCAGGCCAGCTTTGTTCATAGAGCCACCTTGCAGTTAAATTTGAATCCAGCAATTTTGTAGTCACCACAGGTGTATTGATAGGTGCCAAAAATACCTTTTATTATCTGTATACATTTCAGATACGTGTTTTTTTTCACTTTTGGTCAGTCAAGCTTTGTTGATAGAGGTACCTTGCACTTAAATTTGAATCCAGCAATTTTGTAGTCACCACAGGTGTATTGATAGGTGCCAAAAATACCTTTTATTATCCGTATACATTTCAGATACGTGTTTTTTTTCACTTTGGCGCAGCCCAGCTTTGTTCATAGAGCCACCTTGCAGTTAAATTTGAATACAGCAATTTTGTAGTCACCACAGGTGTATTGATAGGTGCCAAAAATACCGTTTATTATCCGTATACATTTCAGATAGGTGTTTTTTTTCACTTTTGGTCAGTCAAGCTTTGTTGATAGAGGTACCTTGCACTTAAATTTGAATCCAGCAATTTTGTAGTCACCACAGGTGTATTGATAGGTGCCAAAAATACCTTTTATTATCCGTATACATTTCAGATAGGTGTTTTTTTCACTTTTGGTCAGTCAAGCTTTGTTGATAGAGGTACCTTGCACTTAAATTTGAATCCAGCAATTTTGTTTTGATTTGAGGGATTTGAGAATAGCTGTGATTTGCCGTCTTTTAATAAGAGACTTTCCAAAACTCTTCCATACCTTCTCAAATTTTTATCTTTCTGAACATGGAGCGAAATTCAGGTGGTAAGTGAGCAAAGAGGGGGGTAGGACATGGAGGTAGAGGTACGAGAGAAGATGCTCCTTCCAGTGCATGTCAGCGGATCGTCAGTTGCAGGACCGTCAGGCCTGTCATCGCTGGGTCAGGGCCCTGTGAATCTCAGTAACGAACAGCGTCGCCAATCTGTTCTTCAGTGGTTAATGCAACCTGCATCCAGCAGTCTTACCTCCTCGTCCTCCCAGTCATGGCCACAAATGTCATCATCAGCATCATCAGCATCCGTCCAACATGAAGCGAAGGCAGCCCAAATGTCAACTCGTGTACCCACCACTGTGGATAATCCATTTTCTGAAGACCTCTTTGATGACAAAATGCGGTTGGGGTCAGAAGGCATGTTAAAAGATCAAGAGGCCAAAGAGGATAATTTTGTCTGCTCTGACGCCCAGTTACTGATGCCATCAGAGGAGGAAAAGAAAGCCGGTCAATCGGCAAAAATCCCGGCGCACGCTCTTCAAAACCGCAGGGATGGTGCAGGGCTCTTTCCCCCAAAGTCCTCTGGTGGCATCATGTGCCCAGAGAAACCAGGCCGTGTTGAAATTAATCTGTCTTGGAGACCATCCACACACAGGTCAGGAGCTGTGGATGGCTCTCCGCAATGAGACCGAGTGCTGGCTGGGTGACAAGAACCTTGTGCCAGGCAAGGTGGTGTGCGATAACGGGCGAAATCTGCTGGCCCCCTTAAGATCGGTAGGCTGGAGCACATCCCTTGCCTGGCACATGTCATGAACCTTGTCGTCCAGAAATTTCTAAAGAGCTACCCGGGTCTGGACTGCCTGCTGAGGACGGCTCGAGGTCTGAGTTCGCACTTCCGCCGTTCGCACCCTGCTTCGTCCCGCCTGGCTGCGATCGTTGGACACTCTGAAACAACAGGTCCCGCCAGCAACGGAGGAGGAGACGGACATAGATGTGGACACAGATCCTTACTCTCCGTCGAATCCAAAAGGCCCGACAGTTTCTCAATTTTATCGGTCTTCATTAGGCAGTGGTTCGGGGTCCAGGGCTAGTGCAAGGCGGCGCATCAGCTCTCAGGGTGCATCATCTCAGGCAAGTCAGGGCTGTGTTGAAGCTGTGCCGGAGGAAGCGGAGGAGGAGGAGGTATTCCTAGACACCGACGTTACCGACGTCCCTACCTTGCAAAGAGGTTGGCGCGAATTTGAGGCAGAGGAGGAAGATGAGGAAGATCAGTTTGCTAGTGCCCCTCGACCCAGAGGCTTGGGAAATCAAGGCTCCATCTCTCACATGAGTGTTTGGATGCTCCATTTCCTCCAACATGATCCTCGCATTAAGGCCATCAAAATGAACAACAGTTACTGGGTGGCCACCCTCCTGGATCCTCGGTACAAAACCAAACTCAACACTTTCCTTCCACCCACCCAAATAGAGAGGAAAATGCAGGAAATCCAGACCTTGCTGATTGATCAACTGGAGACATCTGTTGCGTCTGCTTCTCGTTCCTCAATGTCACGGTGGAACAACATCAGCAACGTGACAGCAGTAGAATGCCAAATAGCCGTAACGGCAGCAGCAGCAACAGGCAAGGTGGCAGAAGCCTAATGGTTGACCTCTGGCAATCTTTATTTACCACCTCACCAACGCATGCAAGGCAGGGCACACATCCAACACACAGAGATCAGCTTAAGATCATGGTGCACGACTATCTGCGTCTCAACACCGATGTTTTTGGATGTGTTCCGGACCCAATAGACTTCTGGGTATCCAAAATGGACGAATGGCCCGAGCTCGCTCGCCACGCCATAGATGTGTTGTCCTGCCCAGCAGCCAGCGTCATATCTGAGCGGACCTTCAGCACAGCTGGAGGAGTCATTACAGACAAACGCATCCGGCTTTCCACAGATAATGTGGATCGTTTGACTTTCATCAAGATGAATCAGGCATGGATCTCTGATGATGTTGTGGCCCCAATTGCCAAGGTCACCGATTAGTTGCCGGTCTACTTCACATTCCTCTTCAAACAGAAATGGTCCTCTTGAAAACTTTTTTTTAAAATGATCATTTCTTACTGCAATTTTTATTCTCAGTTCCCAACAGTTCATTTTGCTGGTTTTGCTGTGAGGAGACTGTAAAAGACAGCAAGGTTTCATGACAACACCGTATTCAATTTACTCACTTTATCTTTAGAAGTTTTCGCATTGTCAATGGTTTTGAGGTCATGTTGCTGTGAGATACAGCTATAATCATGGTCCTTTGGAACAGAAATGTGGCTTTTAAGTGGCATTTTTCCCTCACAATTTTTAACAGTGGCTGAGAAGTCATTTTTAATATTTTTTTGGGGTCATGTTGCTGTGAGATACAGCAATAATCATGGTCCTTTGGAACAGAAATGTGGCTTTTGAGTGGCATTTCTCCCTCACAATTTTTAACAGTGGCTGAGAAGTCATTTTTATAATTTTTTGGGTCATGCTGCTTTGAAATGCAGCAATACTACAGGTCCTATTATAAAAAATTTTTGTTTCTAACAGACATTTGTTCTTCACAATTGTCAAAAGTGGCTCAAGGGTCATGTTTTGAATTTTTGGGGGCATTTTGCTGTGACATGCAGCTATACTACAGGTCCTATTATAAAAAAAATGTTGTTTCTAACAGACATTTGTTCTTCACAATTGTCAAAAGTGGCTCATGGGTCATGTTTTGAATTTTTGGGGGCATTTTGCTGTGACATGCAGCTATACTACAGGTCCTATTATAAAAAAATGTTGTTTCTAACAGACATTTGTTCTTCACAATTGTCAAAAGTGGCTCATGGGTCATGTTTTGAATTTTTTGGGGGCATTTTGCTGTGAAATGCAGCTAGACTACAGGTCCTATTGTAAAAAATTGGTAGGAAAGACGGACACTCGTAACACGAGTGAAATTAGGAGTTCCCGTGGCGCTTTCAGGGGCAGAAACAATTCAAAGAAAAGCCAACTTAAGCATCAAGCTGGTTTATTAAAGTAAATATAAAACAGGAATGCTAAAAAATGTGGTTTCTAACAGACATTTGTTCTTCACAATTGTCAAGAGTGGCTCAAGGGTGATGGTGCTGTCAGAAACAGGAATAGGTAGGACACTGTTAATGGACACATATTGCAAAATGACTTGTTTTTGCAAGATCTTTAACATAGCTAGCAATCCCTGTATTGAGACAACCCATTTAATACAATTAAAAAAGAGAAACAAAGACATGGTGGGATTCCATCCTATTTTAAAAATGTGTTTTCTAGAATTAAACTACTAAAAAACTTGCATGTACAAAATAGCTGGTAAAAAAATTCCTCTGAATTGTACAAGGGAGGTACAGGAAGACTTGACCAGATGTAGGTTATTCAGAGGACATGGAGTATGGAGCACGGACAGAGAACAAAGAACAGAGACAATTTCCTCCAGCACGTTGAGTAAAATGAGAAAAAGAATGCCAAGAAAAAGGGCACCTGGGTGGAACAGGAGCGTTAACCACCAGTATTTCCAAGTGAAGCTCAATTGGTCCGCACTCATACGGAGGGGCAAGCGCTACCCAGGTCTTGACTGTGTACTGAGGAAGGCTGGAGGTCTTACCTCACACTTCCGCTTCCGCACTCTGCTTCAGCACGACTGTTTTCGTTGCTGCGTCATAAGGGCATTTTTACCGTGTTAATAGATGACAGACGCCAGCCTGGGCTCTCACCGCACCCACTGTAACTCCGGCCCTGGCAGCTGAACCTGCGTGTTAATAGATGACAGACGCTAGCCTGGGCTCTCACCGCACCCACTGTAAGTCTGGCCCTGGCAGCTGGACCTCCGTGTTAACAGATGGCTGACGGCAGCACTGGCTCTCACCGTTAGGGGCAATCAGGAGAGCTTCAAATTTCTCTAAAAAAATCAGATTTTGAAAAAGGTGATTTCTGTGAGGTTAAGTAGTGTCAAAAAGGGCTCCAGGGCTGGACACAAATTGCACAATTTGAGGCTTAAAATTTTCTGGGGCTTGAGTCACTATGGGGTCGCATCATTTGATCTCCAGGGGTGTCTGTCCCTAATCACTGAAGAAGGATTTGGAGGAAAAATGAAACCATTGAATTGATTGGCTGAATCACTCTCAGAAGCCAGGAGGGCAAATGTCTTCTCAACTAAGAAGTGTTTTGGGGATGATTAGGACATTTTTATTACTTATGGGGTGTGTGGACGAATTAACACATCTACACATGTAACAAATACCTTTAAAAACTGCAGGGAGGGGTGTACAGTCATGGCCAAAAGTTTTGAGAATGACACAAATATTATATTTTCACATGATCTGTTGCCCTCTGGTTTTTATGTGTGTTTGTCAGATGTTTTTATCACATACAGAAATACAAGTGCAATCATATTATGGCAAGTCAATATTTGCAGTGTTGACCCTTCTTCTTCTGGACCTCTGCAATTCTTCCTGGCATGCTCTCAATCAACTTCTGGACCAAATCCTGACTGATAGCAGTCCATTCTTGCACAATCAATGCTTGCATTTTGTCACAATTTGTTGGTTTTTGTTTGTCCACCCGTCTCTTGATGATTGACCACAAGTTCTCAATGGGATTAAGATCTGGGGAGTTTCCAGGCCATGGACCCAAAATCTCTGTTTTGTTCCCTGAGCCATTTAGTTATCACCTTTGCTTTATGGCAAGGTGCTCCATCATGCTGGAAAAGGCATTGTTGATCACCAAACTGCTCTTGGACAGTTGGGAGAAGTTGCTCTTGGAGGACATTCTGGTACCATTCTTTATTCATGGATGTGTTTTTAGGCAAGACTGTTAGAGAGCCGATTCCCTTGGCTGAGAAGCAACCCCACACATGAATGGTTTCTGGATGCTTTACAGTTGGCATGAGACAAGACTGGTGGTATCGCTCACCTTGTCTTCTCCGAACAAGCTGTTTTCCAGATGTTCCAAACATTCGGAGATTCATCTGAGAAAATGACTTCACCCCAGTCCTCAGCAGTCCACTCCCTGTACCTTTGGCAGAATATCAGTCTGTCCCTGATTTTTTTTCTGGAGAGAAGTGGCTTCTTTGATGCCCTCCTTGACACCAGGCCTTGCTCCATGAGTCTCCGCCTCACAGTGCGTGCAGATGCACTCACACCTGCCTGCTGCCATTCATGAGCAAGCTCTGCACTGCTGGTAGCCCAATTCCGAAGCTGAAACACTTTTAAGAGACGGTCCTGGCGCTTGCTGGTCTTTCTTGGGCACCCTGGAGCCTTTTTGGCAACAGTGGAACCTTTCTCCTTGAATTCCTTGATGATGCGATAGATTGTTGACTGAGGTGCAATCTTTCTATCTGCGATACTCTTCCCTGTTAGGCCAGTTTTGTGCAGTGCAATGATGACTGCACGTGTTTCTTTAGAGATAACCATGGGTAACAGAAGAGAAACAGTGATGCCAAGCACCAGCCTCCTTTTAAAGTGTCCAGAGGTGTGATTCTTACTTAATCATGACAGATTGATCTCCAGCCCTGTCCTCATCAACACTCACACCTGTGTTAATGGAGCAATCACTGAAACGATGTTAGCTGGTCCTTTTAAGGCAGGCCTGCAATGAAGTGGAAATGTGTTTTGGGGGAAAAAGTTCATTTTCTAGGCAACTATTGACTTTGCAATTAATTGCTGTTAAGCTGATCACTATTTATAACATTCTGGAGTATATGCAAATTGCCATTATAAAACCTGATGCAGTAGACTTTGTAAAAATTTACATTTGTATCATTCTCAAAACTTTTGGCCATGACTGTATGTTGTATGTTATCACACTTGAAAAAAAAGCAAAATGATAATAATGTAAAACTATAAATAAAACTTCCCTAAATAAATTCTGTAAACAAATGTCAGTTACCAAAAAATATACTAAATGACAGTCACTGTACAAAATAGCATAGTGCCACTTTGTGATCTGTGGGTCAAACAGGTTTAGGGGTCATTCTGCGGTACAGGACAGATATAGTCAATGTCCAGTGAAACTAAAATGGTGGTTGAAAGACTCCTTTTTCTGGCACTTTTTAAATATGAGGTTCATGCAGGTTTGGGGCTCATGCTGTGGCTCAGGACAGGTATAGTCAATGTCCAGTGAAACTAAAATGGTGGTTCAAAGACTCCTTTTCCCAGCACTTTTTAATCTGTGGGTCAGACAGGTTTAATGGTCATTCTGCGGTACAGGACAGATATAGTCAATGTCCAGTGAAACTAAAATGGTGGTTGAAAGACTCCTTTTTCCGGCACTTTTTAAATCTGGGGGTCATGCAGGTTTGGGGCTCATGCTGTGGCCCAGGACAGGTATAGTCAATGTCCAGTGAAACTAAAATGGTGGTTCAAAGACTCCTTTTTCCAGCACTTTTTAATCTGTGGGTCAGACAGGTTTGATGGTCATACTGTGGTCCAGGACAGGCATAGTCAATGTCCAGTTCAACTAAAATGGTGGTTGAGAGACTCCTATTTCCGGCACTTTTTAATCTGTGGGTCAGACAGGTTTGGGGCTCATGCTGTGGCCCAGGACAGGTATAGTCAATGTCCAGTGAAACTAAAATGGTGGTTCAAAGACTCCTTTTCCCAGCACTTTTTAATCTGTGGGTCAGACAGGTTTAATGGTCATTCTGCGGTACAGGACAGATATAGTCAATGTCCAGTTCAACTAAAATGGTGGTTGAAAGACTCCTTTTTCCGGCACTTTTTAAATCTGGGGTCATGCAGGTTTGGGGCTCATGCTGCGTTCCAGGACAGGGATATTCAATGTCCAGTTCAAGTAAAATGATGGTTCAAATCATACTGCCTTCTGGCACTTTTTAATTTGTGGGTGATGCAGGTTTAAGGGTCATGCTGTGGTACAAGACAGGGATAGTGAATGGTCTGTGAGTTTTTTTCTGTGGCTTTTATAACCTAAGTGTGTTGCCTAAGATGTAGCACGTATCCATTTGACTGTTGTGGATGTTAATTCCAGCTTCTCCAGCCCTGTTTGGGTGTAAGAATGAAGGTGTTGTTGCTCTCCCATAGACTTTAATGGTGATCGGCGATAATCTATTATCGACTATCGGAAATCGTCTTGATAATTGCCGATATCGACTATTGACCCGATGACGATAGTCAACGTAATCGCTCATCACTAGCTGTATGGTCTTGGCCACCATGCTTCAGCCCAGTGTCAGGTGTTGGGAATCTTCTAATAGCCTAGGCCATCTTTATGTAGAGCAACAATTCTTTTTTCAGATATTCAGAGAGTTCTTTGCCATGAGGTGTCATGGGAAAACCGCCATCTTTGTACAAACTAATGCATTGTATGTACAATGCATTAGGTCAAAAGGTGTATAATCAAGCACACCCTAAGGTGAGATAAATGTTAAAAGTCCAAAATGTATTCCATATCATTTAAAAATTCAATAGAAATATAAGGTCATACCACTCCGCCCTGCACTGTGCCAAACAAAATTATTTCGCCTATCTCATCTCAACCTTACACAACAACCCTAAACGCCTGTTTGACACCATCCACTCCTTTCTCAGGCCTAAAGCTCAGGCCCCGGTCACTGACCTCTGTGCTGAAGACCTGGCCACTCATTTCAAAGAGAAAATTGACAGAATCCGGCAAAACATCTCATCTCAAACCCCAAGCAGCACCCATCTGGTCCCTCCCCGCACATCCCCCAGCCTACTCTCAGCTCTTGACCCAATGACAGAAGAAGTATCCAGGCTTCTCATGCATGCTCGCCCCACCACCTGCTCTAGTGACCCCATTCCCTCCCACCTTGTCCAGTCTATTTCTCCAGCTGTCCTCTCTCACATAACTGCAATCTGTAACCTCTCTCTCTCCACTGGGATCTTTCCATCTTCCTTTAAACACGCTGTTATAACTCCTTTACTGAAAAAGCCCTCTCTGGACCCATCCTGCGCTGCCAACTACCGACCAGTCTCTAACCTTCCCTTCATCTCTAAAATCCTGGAACGCTTGGTCTACTCTCGCCTGATCCGCTATCTCTCTGCTAACTCTCTTCTCGATCCTCTACAATCAGGTTTCCGCACCCTACACTCCACAGAAACTGCTCTAACTAAAGTCTCCAATGATCTCCTCACTGCTAAATCTCAGGGCAACTACTCATTGTTGCTTCTTCTGGATCTCTCTGCAGCTTTTGACACTGTTGATCACCAACTTCTCCTCAGCATGCTCAGCACCATTGGTCTCCAGGACACCGCTCTCGCTTGGTTCTCATCTTACCTTTCTAACCGCTCCTTCAGTGTCTCATTTGCAGGTTCTACCTCCTCTCCTCTTCCTCTTGCTGTCGGGGTTCCTCAGGGATCCGTTCTTGGTCCTCTCCTCTTCTCAATCTACACAGCCCCCATTGGACAAACCATCAGCAGATTTGGCTTCCAGTACCATCTCTATGCTGATGACACTCAACTATACACCTCCTCCCGGGACATCACTCCTGCCCTGCTACAGAACACCAGTGACTGTCTGTCCGCTGTCTCTGACATCATGTCCTCCCTGTATCTTAAACTAAACCTTACTAAAACTGAACTTCTAGTCATCCCACCATCTACTAACAGACCTTACCCTGCCATTTCTGTCTCAGTGTGTGGCACCACCATAACTCCTAGGCAGCAGGCCCGCTGTCTTGGGGTTATACTAGATTCCAATCTGTCTTTCATCCCCTATATCCAGTCCCTTGCTCGATCCTGTCACCTGCACCTCAAGAACATCTCCAGAATTCGTTCTTTTCTCACTGTGGAAACAACTCAAACTCTCATTGTTGCTCTTATTCATTCTCGTCTGGACTACTGTAACTCCTTGCTTATCGATCTGCCTCTGTGCAAACTCTCCCCTCTCCAATCTGTCCTGAATGCAGCAGCCAGGCTAGTCTTTCTTTCCAGCTGCTATACTGATGCCTCTACCCTGTGTCAGTCACTGCACTGGTTGCCCATTCAGTATAGAATACAGCATAAACTCATCACTCTCACCCATAAAGCTCTCCACAGCGCTGCTCCTCCCTACATCTCCTCCCTCATCTCTGTCTACCACCCTACCCGCTCTCTCCGCTCTGCTGATGATATCAAATTACATTCCTCAATCATCCGAACCTCCCATGCCCATCTCCAAGATTTCACACGTGCAGCACCAGTTCTCTGGAACATGCTACCGCGGGCGATTAGGCACACTCAGAACTCTTGTAGCTTTAAAATGGCCCTTAGGATACGTCTTCTCACTCTGGCCTACGAGAATCCCTAATGGCTAACTCGCCCCCCTCCCCCCCCCAACTCCCTAGCTCACTCATCTCATTTTCGGCACTTAACTGTATATAGATGTACTGCTTGGGTGGCAGGTTCATCCGAATTCTACATAAAACAACCACATATTTATGTCACATGGCTGGACCATTGTAAGTCTAGCACTTCTTACCCTTCTTCTTACCCATATAACCTAATAGATTGTAAGCTCTTGCAAGCAGGGCCCTCTCACCTTGTGTCTCATCTGTAAGTAGCTTTTCATTGTATGTCTTTTGTCTGTACCTACACCCTCCAAATTGTAAAGTTCTGCGGAACATGTTGGCGCTATATAAATAAAGATTATTATTATTATTATTATAAGGGCATAAAACACCCTCTGCATCGGGCTGGAGGAAAGCCTACGCGTTTCGGACGACTAGTCCTTATTCGTGGCGTGGATATTAATGAAAAACTAAAACATTTAAAAGCAAACTAAACCCATAATGCACAGTCCTAGATCGGAAAGGGAGAAACCACACCCATGTTAAACCTATGATTGAAACTAGCAAGAGGAAATTTACAGCCAATTTCTATGAAAAATTGCTCAGAAAACGCACATATAATCTATTTGTATTAAATAATACTCCTTATGAAGCAGATAAGAGTTTTTTATTTTTTTTTAATTTTTTTTATTTAAAGGTTTATTGGATTTTCAAAATATAACAAAGTGGTACATTATAGTAATCAGAGGAAGCTGCTACCAATATGAAAGGAGCCAAAATCGAAAAGCAAGGTTTACATAAGATAAAACTGCAGGTAACAGACTTGTATCATCAAGGCTATGCATGACCCCTCCTTACATGTGTCAGGGGTCTCTTGTGATCCACAATAGGTGGATGCTTACAAAGCTTCAACTGAGCACTATTACTCGGGGGGGGAATGGATGCTGTTCCCATAGAACGTGAAAGAGTTCCAATGATACCCCCGTTTGGCTTTTTGAGAACAGAAAGGGAAAGGGAGCGGATGAAAGAGAACAGGGAGAGGAGGGATGAGGGGAAAGAAAAGAGAAAAAAAAAAAAAAAAAGGAACAACCCAGCGTCTCTCGATCCCAGAGCCGCCCGCCCCCCCCCCCCCCCCGACGACAACACCCCCCCCGGCCATGCCCGCTGCCATGCGCCAATGGATAAAGGATAATGGGGGTACGATGCAAAGAGAATCAAGGGAATTAAGAAGTTAGGGCTCTGAATTCCGCGGAAGTTTGGTATTCCATCCAGGGAGCCCAAGTCCGCACGAACTTGGTGATATTCGCGTCCGATTTAGCCACGAGCTCCTCCATGCGGTGTGTGTGTGCAACCTCTTCTACCCAGTCGGCCAGGGAAGGGGGAGAAGTAGACTTCCATTTACGTGGGATGACAGACTTAGCTGCCCATGTGAGAGATTTCTTATAGGCCGAACATGGGAGTTGGAACATGAACAAAAGCACTGCTTTGGGCGTATCGGGAATAACAGTGCCAGTGCAGTCTCTGATTGCCATGAGGATCGCCGACCAGAATGGTCTGATGCGCGTACAGCCACACCAAATATGTGACATAGTGCCAACCTCTGACCCACAGCGCCAGCATGTCGATGGAACGTTGGGCCACCATTTATGTAGCAAAGCCGGTACCCTGTACCATCTAGATAGTATTTTATAGCTAGTCTCTTGTGCCTTACATGCCATGACGGCCCTATGAGTCAGATGGAAGCACCTGTGCCACTGGTCTTCCGTGAAAGTTTTGTTCAGCTCTTTCTCTCAGGACCGGCAATAAGACGGCAACTGCGTATCATTGTGAGCCAAAAGTAGGTGATAGAGGACTGAAATTAGGTGACGCGGGGGAGATGCTGTAGAGTACAGGCGTTCAAAGGTAGACATGGAGCGCTGAAAATTAGCGCCAAGAGGCATAGAAGAAATAAAATGTGTGAGTTGGGCGTATTCAAAGGAATAGCATTTCTGCACTTGTCGAGGGTGACCTATGATTTCAGATAGGGGGCGAAGACGCCCCTGAGAAATCAGGGCATGTACTTGCAAAGGGCGGGTTTTGGTGAACCCCAAAAAGATATTTGACGACTGTCCAGGGGGGAAGCGCGGATTGTCTGTGATGGGGGTTAAAGGACCCGTGAGATCAAGTAGCGAATCTTGGGGTTTTATTTTACACAAGGTGCTCAGGGTCTGGATGGTGGTGAAGGAAAAGGTCTCTGACTTCCTGAACACCGAGCTTGGGTGCCAAGGGAGAGAGGCCAATGACAGAGGGCTGAGAGTCTGTGCGATAAAAACCCATAGCTTAGCCTGGGAAGTATGCACCAGGTCTATAAATCGCTGTTAGGTCGAGGCCAGGTAATAGAGCCTACAGTCTGGGAGACTCACTCCCCCCCTGTCCTTGGGCCTGCATAACACGGCTCTATTGATTCTAGGGCGGCCTGTGTGCCAAATGAAGTCCGAGAAATTTCTACGTAGTTGTTGCCAAAAGGAGGCGGGGAGTGGAGTGGGCACTGTTTGTATTAAGTAAAGGAGCTTCGGAAGGAGAGACATCTTTAGGACATGATCCTCCCAAACCAGGAAAAAGTCTTAGACTTCCAGACCTGGATAGTTTGAGTAAATTGGGAGAGGAGCGGACAGAAATTTAACTCAAACAATTGGTTAAGGTCAGATGGGATTTTTGTCCCTAAATAGGATATTGCACCTGAGGGCCAGGAGAAAGGGAATGTTGCTTTTAGGGAGGATACAACCGAAGGGGGGAGGGAGATGTTCAGGGCTTCAGACGTAGACGTGTTGATCTTGTAATTAGACCAGGTGCTAAACCGCCCCAATTCAGACATCAGGGAAGGCAGAGAAATTTGTGGATTGGTGATATTTAAATTCGTGTCCTCCCAATGTAACTCCCCCTAATGTCTGGATTGGCTCGGATCGAGCCCAGAAGGCCTTCCATAACGAGGACATAGAGCAGGGGTGAGAGGGGACAGCCTTGACGGGTGCCGTTGTGAATGGAGAAAGCTTCTGAAAAGGAGCCGTTCACTTTAACTTGGGCCGAGGGGGAATGATACAGTGCTAGAATTTTCGAGGTGAATTCAGGACCAAGTCCTATGCGAGCTAGCGTCTGGGTAAGAGCGGACCATGAAATGCGGTCGAAGGCCTTTTCGGCATCTAATGAGAGAATCATTAATGGGATCTTATGAGTTCGGGCATGATGGATTAAGTCCAGGGTCTTGAGTGTGTTGTCCCTGGCCTCTCTGCCGGGCACAAAACCGACCTGGTCCGGGTGTATTAGTCCAGGGAGGTAGATGTTGAGGCGGTTAGCCAACAATTTAGCGTAAATCTTTAAATCAACATTGAGTAATGAAATGGGTCGGTAGCTACCGCATAGTTGGGGATCTTTACCCTTTTTGGGGATGACGGTAATATGTGCCCGGTAGGAGGCCGCAGGAAAGTGTGATGTGGAAGAGATGCTATTAAATGCATCCAAAAGGGGGATGGAGAGCCTATGGGACAGACATTGAAAAAATTTGGCGGAATATCCGTACGGGCCTGGGCTTTTTCCTCCAGGCAGGTTACGGATAACTGTAAGCAATTCCTCAGGGGAAAATGGTAATTCCAGACTCTGGATTGCTTCCTGGGGAAGGGACGGGAGAGAGCAGGGGGAGGGGAGGTGGTTTTGGGCGGAAGCTGGAGGATCTGGTAAGTTGTATAATTTTGAGTAGAATGACTTGAATGCTCCTGCGATGTCTGGTGTGGTGTGGAGTAGGTCCCCATCCGAGTTTTTGATACAAGGTATGAAGGAGCAAGAAATCCTCTCCCTCGTGGCCCTAGCCAGAAGGCGACCACTTTTATTTCCATGTTCGTAGAACGAACTGCGACACGACTGGAGGTAACGGCCCCATGAAATCTCGAGGAGACGCTTCGCCTCCAATCTTGCTAGCTGCAGGTCCTTTAACCCCTTCACGACCCTGGGCTTATGAGTACGTCCGAGGGCCGCTCAGGGGCTTTGCAGGGGGATCGTCCCGCGACCCCCCCCGCACCGCCGCCCGGTGTTAGCGGCAAATCGCCGCTAACACCCGGCAGTAACAGCGCCGGCGGGTGGCTCCGCCCGCTGGCGCTGTTTTACCCATCAGGCGCCGCGGCGAAGATGGCCGCGGCGTCTGAATTAACACCGATCGGTGCGCGGCACCGATCGGTGCGGTGATCGGCATCAGCGCAGCTATGCTGCGCCGATCCGATCACCGGGCATTGTGGTGGGGAGCCTTGTGAAGGCTCCCGTCACTTACCCTGGCCGGTTTGCCCCACTTCCGTCCGCAGACAGGAAGTGGGGAAACCGCCATCTTTGTACACCCTAATGCATTGCCTATGCAATGCATTAGGTTGTATTAACAATCGCGCCCCCTAGTGGTCAAGCACCATAGGGGGACTAAATGTTACAGTAAAAAAAAAAAAATTAAATAAAGTTTTAAAGTACAAAAAAAAAAAAAAAGTATTAAAAGTTCAAATCACCCCCCTTTCCCCATTTTACAAATAAAATCATTAAAATAATAAAAAAGTTACACATATTTGGTATCGCCGCGTCCGAAAAAGTCCGATCTATAAAAATATAACATCATTTATCCCGTACGCTGAACACCGTAGAAGAAAAAAAAATTCCAAACGCCAAAATTGCGTTTTTTGGTCATTTTACGTCACTCAAAAAATGGAATAAAAATGATCAAAAAAGTCGCATGCATTCCAAACTGCTAGCGATAAAAAGTACACTTCAGCCCGCAAAAAATGCCCCCTCACTGACGTCCGTAGGTGTTAGTACAAAAAAGTTATTGGTCGCACAAAATGGCGCTGTGGCGCAAATTTCAAAAATAGAAAATGTTTGGAATTTTTTTACGGTACCAAAACATAACGGAAACCCTACATGTTTGGTATTGCCGGATGCGTAACAACCTGAAGAATACAGATAACACATTATATTTACCAAAGATTGAACGCCGTAAAAGCAAAACCCCCGCAAACATGGCGAAAATACATTTTTTTTCACAATTTGTCCCACTTGGAATTTTTTTGCGGTTTCCCAGTATATTCTATAGTATAGTGAATAACACCATTAGAAAGTACATCTTGTCCCGCAAAATAAAAGCCCTCATGTGTCTATGTAGGTGGAAAAATAAAAAAGTTATGGCTTTCAGAAGGCGAGGAGGGAAAAACGAACGTGTCACAAAAAAAAACCCCCGGGTCCTGAAGGGGTTAAAATAGAAGGAGATAGAGCTTGTTTATGCAGTAATTCCAGAGAGGATATTTTCTGCAGGGCTAGAGATAGGGATTGAGCTCTCGCCTTCTTCAACCTACTACCATGTTTGATGAGAACCCCTCGGAGCACGCATTTGAGAGCTTCCCATTTATAGATGGGGGCTGTGGCATCGCTTGCGTGATCCGACAGGAAATTTTCCACTGTAGATTCAAGCTCCTCTACACAGGCCACATCAGAGAGCAAGGAGTCGTTTAGTCTCCATGTTTTAGCTAGGTTAGACACTGAGGGGAACAAAAAAGAATAAAATATTGGGGCGTGATCTGATAAAAGAATATTACCTATTGAGGAGGATCGTAGCCAAGAGAGGCCATGATGCTGAACTAAGATATGGTCGATGCGACTGTATGTACCGTGTGGATTTGAGTAAAAGGTGTAGTCCTTAGTAGTGGGATGTTGTAATCTCCAGCCGTCGCACAGCTGATATTGTAAGAGGGCTTTTTTGACTTTCTTGATGGCGGAGTAAGGGACAGTGGCCCTACCCGTGGAATTGTCCAATGTCGGGTCCAAGGTTAAATTGAGGTCCCCACAAAGGAGAATCGTGCCTTTCAAAGAGGGGGAGATTCTGTCAAGAAATGAAGTGAGGAAGGAGACCTGCCCTTGGTTTGGTGTATAGACATTAATAATCGTGAAGATTTGGCCATTAATAGAAATATTCAGGACAATATATCTGGCCTCTGCATCTATTACACAGTCCAGGACCTGGTGTGGGAGGGATTTATGTATAGCTATCGCTACGCCTCGCGTTTTAGAATGGGAGCAACTAGCAAAGTGCCACTGGGTATAAAACCTGTCTCTAATAGCCGGAGCATGTCCTGTCTTGAAGTGCGTCTCTTGGAGACATAAGATGTGTGTTTTTTGGTGGTGAAAGTGATGCAGGACATGCAATCTTTTCATGGGTGAATTGAGTCCCTTTGCATTAAAGGAGGCTATATTAAGATCCCCCATGGGTGGGCTGAGTCATGCGAGCAGGCCGCCGAGAGGGCCGCTGCCACCGACGGGGGGCAGGGGGGCCGGGAGAGAGAAGCAAGGGAAAGGGAAGAGAGAAAAAAAAAAGGGGGGGGAGTGGTATGGGGAGGGACGTAAATACAGGTAACACCAACACAGTTAGTACTAAAGAGGGCAGACATCTGCAATACAGGGAGGCCACTGAGCCTACAGGCAGCTCAGGGGAGGATCCCCTACCTATTGGGGGAACGAGAAAGGCACGCATCAAAAGAGGCGACTCCTATTATTGGAACATACTGAAAACCTGGCTAACATCTGTAACTATGAGAATATACAACATGGGCATGGAGAGTCATCAGTGGAGATAGGAAGCTGTGAGTCTGGTCCCTACCACCGTTGACAATCGCCCCTAGAATTAAGGGCGCACAGAGTGGGGCAAACATGGCAGACCTCATGAGTCCAGAGGAGGGGGAGAGCATTGGCTCCTATTAGAAGTGGTGGGGTGTCCATCAGGTCTGCGGCCCGAGGTTTGGATCTTCTCGGTGGCAAGCCCCCTCCAGGTCTCGCCGAGCTCTCCTTGGTGTCGGATCCGCTTACGTGCCTGGAAATGGGGAATGACACATATGGCCATTCTGGCAAGGCAATGTCCTGGATTTGGAGGGCCTGCAGAAAGGAAGGAATGTCCTCGGGGGAGCGTATAGAAAATGTCTGATCCCCAATGCGGGAGATGAAAGCGAATGGGTACCCCCACCTGTATGTTTCATAGTTTCATAGTTTCATAGTTTGTAAGGCTAAAAAAAAGACAAGTCGTCCATCTAGTTCAGCCTGTTGTGCTAAGGTGTTGATCCAGAGGAAGGCAAAAACCCCCAATGAGGTAGAAGCCAATTGTCCTCATTTTAGGGAAAAATTCCTAACTGACTCCAATCTGGCAATCAGAAAAATCCCTGGATCAATGACCCCTCTCCTGAATCCTAGTCACTATAACCTGTCACATTATTACGCTCCAGAAATGCATCCAAACCCTTTTTGAACTCGGTTATTGAATTCACCATGACAAGTCCCTCTGGCAGAGAATTCCATAGTCTCACTGCTCTTACAGTAAAGAATCCCTTTCTATGTTTATTGTAGAAACTTTCGTTCCTCAAGACGTAAAGGATGCCCCCTTGTTCTAGATACAGCCCTGTGTATAAATAACTCTTGGGAGAGATCTCTATATTGACCTTTGATGTATTTAAACATATTTATTATGTCCCCACCGAAGCCTTCTTTTCTCTAAACTAAATAACCCTAATCTTGCCAATCTTTCTGTGTACTGTAGTCCACCCAGTCCTTTTAATTATTTTTGTTGCCCGCCTTTGTACCTGTTCAAGCTCTACAATGTCTTTCCTGTGCACTGGTGCCCAAAACTGTACACAATATTCCATGTGTGGTCTAACCAGTGACTTGTATAATGGGAGAATAATGTTCTCATCATGTGCATCTATGCCCCTTTTAATGCACCCCATGATCCTATTTGCTTTGGCTGCTGCTGCCTGACACTGGCTGCTACAATTAAGTTTACTGTCCACCAGGATTCCCAAGTCCTTCTCCATGTCACTTTACCCAGTGTTTTTCCATTTAACATGTAATCATGTAATGGATTTCTCTTCCCCATGTGCATAACCTTGCATTTATCAGTGTTTAAACCTCATCTGCCATTTCCCTGCCCAGGCCTCCAACTTATCCAGATCCCTTTGTAATAACATATTATCCTCTATTGTGTTGATTACTTTACAGAGCTTAGTATCGTCTGCAAAGATCAAGATGTGATGTTTCTCTCCTTCAGGATGGCGAGTAGAGGCTTGAGCATGGCTCTCTGGGCCAGTGTATGACGTGAGAGATCTGATAGGATTTGGAGGGATGCATCTTTGTAGGAGAGTTGGCATCGGTTTCTGCATTGCCGTAGGATCTCCTATTTGAGACCGTAGTAGTGAATCCGGCAAATAACGTCTCTTGGGCGAAGAGGGTCCGAGCTCGGTGGTCTGAGGGCTCTGTGGGCCCTATCGATCTCTATATATGTGGATGTTGGTCGATCTAGGAGATCGTTGAAAATACTAGTTAAGACATTGAAGAGGTCGCCAGATGGAACCGACTCTGGCAATCCCCTAATTCGTAGGTTGTTTCTCCTACTTCTATTTTCGACGTCATCCAGATGCTGTTGTAGGGCGAACAGTTGCTCGGAGTGCTGTCGGACAGTGCTTTGAAGGGACATCACCGAGGAGAAGGTATTGTCCTGGGCTTGAGAGATGGAGTCAACTCTGGTGGAGAGATGTGATAGCTCAGATCGGAAGGTAGTGAATTCTTGCTTGCATTCAGCGAGAAGTTGGTGAGTAAGGGCGGAGATGTCCGCTTTCATGGACTGTGTTAACATTTTCAAATCTGCTACTGTAGCGGGTTTAGCATCTTCTGGAGATATCAGGGAAGGCGAGATATCCTGTTGTGTAGGATGGACCGAGTCGGCCGGGTAGTTACCTTGAAGCTGAGGTAGCGTAGATGGAGCAAAGACTTGGTGGTGAGGGCTTTGCCGGGGGCCCGCTGGTGGTTCAGAGTGTGGTCTGGTCGGGGTCACGGTCCCCCAGGAGGAACCGGTGGACCATCTGGGCGAGAGCTCCGGAGGTGCAGCGCCTAAAGGTTGCGACCAGCTCTGCGCAGCGGGGGAAGCGATGGAACCGTGTCGCACGCCAGTGTTGCAGGGGCCACCTTCAGAGGGAGCTCTCACAGGGTAGGGGGCTGCACCTAGAGCATCCACTGTAGAAGCACTAGGAAATGGTGCAGACATATCCCGGTTGTGCCGTAAGGAAGGAGGCTGTGCAGGTGTGGGCACTGTGGCTCCCGGGGTGCCCACCTGGGTGGAGGGCATCAGGCGTGGTGGAGGGCTGCCTGTGTCCATATAACAGGAGGGGATGGCACTTTCTCTTACCCCCACCCCCTTGTTCAGGGGCATGTTTTGGGAGGCAAATGGGGCCTCAGAATGAGGGCCTGAGGTAGCTGGGAGGTATGGAGACAGTGAATCTCCACTTTCATAGTCCTCTGTGGCCTTTGCAGCTGCCCCCATAGTTGTGGCTGGGCCATGATGAGGTGGAGGATATGGGTATATGTGATCTGTGTAGGAGTCCCGGGATCCCTCCCAGCATACCTGTCCCGGCAAGGCAACTGGTGCTGCATGATCCGGCGGCCCTGCGTGGAGGGCGTCCTGCTGCAGTGCCATTACTGGGGAAGAAACGCCGCCATGCCACGTGGGCGAAGATGGCGCCGACTGGTGCGCTGAGCCGCGGGCGGCAAGATTCCGGGCTGAAGAGGCCAGATAAGAGTTTAACCTGAAAAAAGACAAAAAAAAAATGTCATAATAATAAATACAACATTTTCGAAATAATAAGAAGATCTGTTCTCAAATTTAACCCTGAAGGGTACCTCGTGTTTGATTAAAGTACCCAGAAAGCTGAATGTAAATGTCCACCCTTGGTTGAACTTGATGGACATGTGTCTTTTTTCAACCGTACAAACTATGTAACTATTGTATGTAACTATGTAACTGAATACAAATTTTGGGGACATAGTATCACGAGTACTTAAGACCACTTTTTTATGTGAGAAAGACTGTCTTGATCTATGTTTAACTCTTTGCTCTGCCCTTTTCAACTTTTCAACTGCCCTTTTCCATTAGGATAATTGCGATCCTGAAGTCTCTAATAATACCACATTCCTCCTGAAAAACTGCACCATCTGAACAGGCTCCTTTGGCCCAAATGAAAGTTAAATCTACTCTATTTACTACAATGAATTAGGCTGTAGAAAAGATCGAGCCCCCTAGTGGTGAAGTGCCCTACGGGGGCTCAAAGTTAAAATTAAAAAAAAAAAGTTTAAAAAAATAAAAAAAGTAATACAAGTTCAAATCACCCCCTTTAGCTATTTTACAAATAAAAAAATCAAATAATAAAAAAGTTACACATATTTAGTATCGCCATTTTTGAAAAAGTCCGATCTATTAAAATGTAACATAACTTATCCCGTACGCTGAACACTGTAGAAGAAAAAAATTCCAAACGCCAAAATTGCAGTTTTTTTTGGTCGTCCCATAAAAATTGGAATAAAATTGATCAAAAAGTCACATGTATTCCAAACTGCTAGCAATAAAAATTACACTCATGTACCCTCACTCACGTTTGTAGGTGTCAGTACAAAAATGTTATTGGCCACATAAAATGGCGCCGCAACGAAAATTTCAAAATAGAAAATGTTTTACATTTTTTTACGGTACCAAGACATAATGGAAACCATACGTGTTTAGTATTAGTGGATGCATATTAACCTGTAGAATACAGATAACACATCATTTTTACCGAAGATTGAACACCCGCAAACATGGCACAAGTACATTTTTTTTTCACATTTTGCCCCTACTTAGAATTGTTTTTGCGGTTTCCTAGTATATTCTATGGTAATATGAATAACACCATTAGAAAGTACATCCCGCAAAATAAAAAGCCCTCATACATCTATGTAGGTGGAAAAATAAAATAGTTTTTGCGATGCCTCACAAAGTTTGTGGAAACAGATAATCGATCTACTTAAACAAAAGGCAAACATTGAATTACCTCTGTCACCAAATGTGCTGCTATTCCACGACCTGCCTTATAAAACAAACTCCCCACACATGATCCATTCCATGCTACTGGGGACTAAGCGATGTATACTCAATAAGTGGCTAGATGCGTCCACCGCCACCCCAGAAATGGTAATACAGCAGGTTAAACATTACATGACCATGGATAGGCTAGAAACTGAACGTTTAAAGGACACACAATCACAAAAAAAAATTTCTAAATGGAAAGTCTTTATTGAGAACTTCCTATCGGAGGGAGAAATTAGGCAAGTAATGATCCCTTTTCTGAACTCACAATGGTACTTGAAACGCCCCTAGCGGGGAAACTTAGATCTTTTGGAAGATCACTAGGATTCTAAACCTATTACCCCGGTAAAACTGCATAAAACAAAATAATTGTTTATTGTCTTTTTGGGGGGGTGTTCCCGGGGGCTCTCCAGACCACACATTTTTATCCCCTTTAGGATTATCTCAATAATGCACAAGTGTGACTACCTGGAACCAACTTGCTTCATCATCCTGCTCCTGCTCAGGGCTATCCCTTTTTTTTTTTTATATATATTTCTATCTGTTTACATTTGTACTGGTTATGTTATACATCTTCTATTTTGTATCTCGTAGAGCATGCTCTAGAATATAGATGTTAAACCCATTACATGAGTTATTTCTGGACTATACAAATCGCCAGGATTTAAAAAATAAAAAATAACCATATTGCAGTCGGCAACATGAGTAGGGAGACGATGAGTGGACTTTATAAATACTAGTGGACAAATTCATAAGGTCTGAACGGTAGCACTTTAGTCCGTTTTTTTTTCTTTATCCATATCACATGCATACTAAAAATTTTCATGTTTTTTTTTGAATGATATGGCTAATGTCTGAAAAAATGATATTTGCATGTTTTTTTTAAATTGTTTATGACACTGAATATGCTGTATGTTCCTTGTTTTGGGGAAAATTTGGGAAAAAAAATGAGTTTTCAAAAAAAAAAAAAAAGTTATGGCTTTGAGAAGGCGAGGAGGAAAAAAAACCTCAGGGCCATTAATTAACCAAGATTAAAGCTCTTTGGGGAAGTTTAATTTTGAAGGGCCCCCAATTTTACATGTACGGATGCCCCGCGGGCCCCGTCCCGGTCCAGGCAATCCTTTTTTCCCCCACCCCAGCGGGGCCCGCGCCCGCTAAAAAGAATGGGAAAATTTCTCAAAAATTTGGTTTTGGTCACTTCCCGAATTTCCCGATAAAAATAAATTTTGGTCCAATTACTTCGGGCAACACGTTAAAAAACAGCTATTTCCAGGCTGCACAAGCTGCAGGGGGCTGTAGAAGTTGTGCCATGCTTTAAAAATTCAGAGGGGGCTTGGTTTGGTCTTATAAAGTTTTGGGTTTTTGTAGACACGCACATGACGCCCCCCGCCTTAGAATCGCTCACTTTAAAATTCCCTGGGCACTTTAAAAGGGGCAAAAATGACAAAAAACTAAGCGGGAATGTAGCCTGATAAAGTCAATGCAGCGAAAGCTGGAAAAAACAAGCTGAGGGCTCAGTGGCAACATCAGTGACAGAGTGTGGAGGTGACCCGGCAGCCACATCAGCATGAAGTCAGAGAGTGCACTATGACATTCGGAGGTGGCAAAAACAGGGTAGTAGGCCAAAGAGTGGCACAATGACATCAGTCTGCATACCTCCCAACATTTAGAGATTTCAAATATGGACAAACATTAGCCACGCCTACCCTCTGGCCACGCCCAAACAAATGACATCACATCAGGCCACACCTCTACCCACACCCAAATGACATCACAACCAGGAACTCGCCTAAAAACCACGCCCCAAACAAAATCATTCTCCGCCCTTCCAGAAGACCAGCGCCAACACAACATACGCCACTAGGTCTGTAAATCTGTATTTTATATAAAGTAATGTATTGATATACACAGAAATCATACAAATAGCTGTAAAGACAAATTTCTGTGGAATGATACCGCTATATAATGTCATAACAGTTGACCACATAGATACCGCTGTACAGGGGAACAAATATCCCTGATACTGTTACAGACCAAACCAAGATAATATTATCAATGATACCGCAATACAGAGATCAAATAATTCCACCACACCATGACAACTTCACCAGACATAGTTAACTGAAAATAATAAGCACCACACCATGACCACATATCCACCATCACATAGTAACTGAAAAATACCACAACACCATAACCAACATAACGCCATCCCATAGTAACTGTGAAAAATACAACACCATGACACATATCACCAATCACTTATTGACGGAATAATACAGTCATACTGATCCTGAATATAAACCCTTACACTCCTACCTAAATTCCTGCCATACATTGAGGGTAGATAGCAGTTGTACACAGGCTCTGCAGACTGTATATACCTCCATACAGTACCCATATGGGGGGTAGATAGTTGTACCCAGGCTCACAGATTGCATAACCACCATACAGTACCAATATTGGGGTAGGATAGCAATTAACACAGGCTCAGCAGACTGTATATACCACCATATAGTGACCGATATGGTGGTAGATTCCATGAACACGGCTCCTCAGACATATAATTGATAGACATGTACAATACAATTTAGTGACTCCTAGGTGACGTCTTCTCTGTTGGAGTCGTTCCCTTTCTCCATTCCTTCCAATCACCAGAAACTTCTCCCCTGGTCCCCCCCCCCCCCCACCCCCCCCCTCGTCCCTGCCGAATAAACCACACAAACATCTAGGCCTCTGCACTTCTCCAGCACCCTCCCTACCAATTCCCACCTCTGTACAAACTCCTCATATGGTGATAGATTTGAGTAGGGGGATAAGGGGCAATAACACAGTGGTCAGGGGGTTATAGAGTGTTAGGTGAGTGTTGTATTTTGTGTTTACACTAGGCCGCAGGGGTGAAAGAGGATGTAAAGGCCACAGCTTACAACACAATCTCAGAAGACCAACCCCCCCGGAGATTATGGTGTGGCTCTGGCCTGTTATCCATTCCCTGCAGCCCCAGATGATCAGCCACAAGCCCTATCCTTCATGGGTGCAGGGGGATGGAAGTTAATACTATTTTATATTTGTTAGACTACGTTGGACCAGCGTAAGTATCTATTTCTAAACTAACATGGTCCCGAGGGCCGGTGTCATGGAAGAGGTTTATTTAAATAAACTGCTTTTTAATTTGTTTCGTAATTTGTTTTCCCATTGTTTTTTCCAGTGATAGTAGTGGAGGTGACTCATGGACGCCTCTTCATTACTATCGTTTCGTGGCTTGGTGTCAGCCTGCTTAGTTTTTGTCACCCAAGGCCACACTAACCCCGTGTCACACTATTAACTCAATCCTCCAATGCACCCCATGTACGGGAAGAGCTCTGGGTGACATCAGAAGTTGGCCCTCTAATGATTGGGGTCCGCTATTGTGGCGAGCTGTGCCGGGCTGGTACTCTTAGAATAGGAAGGGACCAGTACCATGGACCTTCACATCTGAACGTGTCAGGCTGCAGCGATGTTTTTACTTGGCTGTATGGAAAATTGGGTGTGGGGACCCCACATCGTGTTTATTTGTTTTGAAAATCATTCATTTAATGAGAATCCTACAGTGGCACCGTCCTGTAATCATTACAGTGGATGCCCAACGTGCATGATCTCAGTAAATAAACAAATTTTTCAGAAAAAAAAACGCGTGGTTCCCCCCCAATTACCATAACCATCCAAGGGAAAAAAAAACGAACAGCGGCAGCCTATACTATTCAGAATGGGAAGAACCATCGATACTGGTAAACTTCCCGTTCTAAAAATACCATCCTGCAGCTGCCTCACTCTAGAGGTCCTCCTTCTGTACGGTTACCGGCTCTTCCCATTACCCCTTGGTGCGTTGGGTACTGGGGTAATATGACACGGGGTTTAGTTGTCAGCCTTGTCTACAAGGAATCACACACAGCTGAATGACTCCAGGCCCCAATGCGATAGTAATGGAGGAGGCGTCTTCCCAGATACCGCCACTAATATCATGGAATCAAATGGGAAAAAAAACACAACAGAAACAGAAAAAAAACACTTTATTTAAATAAACACTCCCCGACAAAACAACCCTCATAACCATTTTATTAAAAAATAGACCGCAACGCTGTCGCGAACGTAGTCCAAAGGGAAACCTGTAAAGAGAAACAACAATAACCCTACAAATAGGGGCATCCCCCCACTTTCACGGGATGCCTGAATATCCTATTCAGTGCCCATGAAAACTGGATGACATCCTCATAGCAGGCTCCAGGAAAGCTTGGTGCCTGTTTGTAGGGATGTGTCACCCAGCTTTCAGGGAGCTGTAAATACCTACTCAGTGCCCTTGTGAAAGTTGGGTGACATCCCCCCCCCACATCGAGTTGTTCCAGGAAAGTCTGAGTGGTACCCCCAACAGTAAACACCTAATTTCCTGGACACCTGCTGTGGGATTTTCAGCCCTAGCTTTCCCCGCATGCTGAATGATCTAACCAAGCACCCCGGGACATCTGAGTGGCACCCATTCCCCCACATGCAGGTGTCTAGCGTCGGAATGCCTTGTGTGGGAGGGTTTTAACCCAGCATTCCCACTGCTTGGATAGTTTTTATTTTCATCATCTGGGAAAGCTTGGTGGACATGGTTTCATAGCAGACGACCAGGAAATGTCTAGGTGCCTGCTGTTGGGATGTGGGTGCCACTCAGCTTTCCCGGTAGATGGTATAACGCATTTAGCAAGTGGGAAAGGCTGGGGTAGAGCCTTGGGAAAGGGAGGGAAAACATGTGAGGGGGGCTCAGGGAGTAAAGGAAGGCGTGTTTTGGAGGAAGGGCACAGGGAGAGGGGGGGTCAAAGTGTAGGGTCCAGGTTGGTTCAGGGAGGAAGGGGTTGATAAAAGGTGTCAGGGATGGCTGAGTGGGGTGGTCAGGGAGCGGCGGGGGGGCCCCGATTTGAGGACGAAGGGGGGGTGAATGGGGTGTCCGAAGGTGGAGGGGGGGCGAGTGGAGTGTCAGGGGCGAGGGGGGGCTGAGGTGGGTGAAGCAGCGCGTCCCGGTTGGGGCGAGCGGGGCCGTTTTGGGAGTCAGTTGGGGCCGAATGGGGGTGAGCAGGGGGGCCGTTTGGGGGTGTCCACCGAGGGGGTGCTGAGTAGGGTGTGTCAGGGGGGAGGGTGGCCATTTGGGGGGGCTCACTGCGGTGAGCAGGGGGAGGGGGGGGGTGGCCGGTATGAGGGGGCTGAGGTGGGGTGGGCCAAAAGGGGGAGGGTTCCCGTTATGGGGAGGCTAGATGTGGGGTAGCAGAGGTATGGTGGAACGTTTTTGGGGGATGCGGTGGAGCAGGGGGGGCCCGTTTTTGGGTGTGGGCTGAGTGGGGTGACAGGGGGTGCCGTTTTTGGGGCGGGGGGGCTGAAGCATGGCCGTTTTTGGTTTGGGGGCCGAGCAGGGAGTGCCCGTTTTTTGGGGTGGGGAGGCTAGCAGAAGGGCAGTGGAGGAGGAAGAGACCTTACCTTAACACTTGCTGTGTCCTCGTCCTCCTCGCTGCTGCTGGCTGGCTCCTCCCGTCCCCCGCAGTTTAACACTGATCAGTGTAGCTGGAGAGGGCGGGGCCAGCCCCCCTGCAGCCAGTGACGTCATTGAGAGCTCTCTATGACTCTTCCCCTTCTCCCTGCTCTCCTGGCACCGCCCGCCTGTTGGAGGAGAGAGGCCTCCCCGACCGGCGGCTGTTTGGTAGCGACACTGTTTCGCTTCCCACGGACGTCAAACAGTGAACTGCATAGCGAAGATCCCGGGGATTCAGTGGCACAGGCCCAGGATCCCCCTCGGACACTACAACCCCCGAAAAATCGGTGATACCTCCGCCCCCCCACCTGTCTCTTGACCGCGGGAAAAGGGTCCCAAGCGTGGCAATTGTCCCGCCCAAATCGGGACAGTTGGGAGGTAATGCACAGTGTGGAGTTTGGACGGCATCACCAGCAGCAGCAGCATGAGATCAGAGAGTGGCACATGGTATAATTTTCTAGAGGTGGCAAAAACAAGATTAGGCACAGAGTGGGCACAAGACACAGTTGGTAGGTCACGGCATGCAGCCACAGCAGCATCAGGAGTCAGACATGGCCAATGACAGAGTGTGTTAAGGTCACGGCAGCAGCCACAGCAGCAGCATGAGGTCAGACAGAGGCAGCAATGACACAGTGTGTGTCACTGCCAGCAGCAGCATGAGGTCAGAGATGTGGCAGCATTACGGGGATGACATTCTGGAGGTGGGAAAACAGTAGATAGGCCAAGAGTGGCAACAATGACAGAGAGAGGATGTGACGGCGGCAGTCAGCATGAGGACAGACAGTTGGCACAATGACACTCTTGAGGTGGCAAAAACAGGAGTAGGCTACAGATTCGCAACAATGACAGAGAGTTTGAGGAGAAAGGCGGCAGCAGCATGAGTGTCATACAGTGGGCACAATGACATTCTAGAGTGGAAAAAACATAGTAGGCCACAGAGTGGCACAATGACAGAGAGTGGAGGTCACGAGCAGCATGAGGTCAGACAGTGGCACAATTACATTCCTGAGGTAGCAAAAAACAGTAGTAGCCACAGAGTGGCACAATGACAGAGAGTGGAGGTGTCGGCAGCATCAGCATGAGGTCAGACAGTGGCACAATGACACTCTGGAGGTGGCAAAAACAGGAGTAGGCCACAGAGTGGCACAATACTTCAACACAACAATACTATATACAGCGTATATTGATTCAACGCGTTGTCCAGGATAGGCTGTCCAGCCCAAAACTTACTCAAACTCAATTCAATAAATCATCTGGAACAACTGTAGCACGAAATTTTAATTTATCTTCATTTTATTTAGTCACTTATAGTGGACTTATACCATATCAAATTCAGTAAATATATGCTTGAAACGTGCTTGCCAGGCTCACTAAACCTTCCCCGTCAGAATTACGAGAGTGGATCATGAGTATAGTGGGAGAGGCTATCAGACAGAACCGAGAACGGAGCGATTGAGGTTGGCGTTCCGACTAAAGTTAAGTTACCTTGACAATATAATGTAGGTACTAGTTTAAGGAAAGGACTGTTCAGTATCTGAAGATTAACAGTCCCACACGTGTTGAGATATTTATGCCAATGTTTGTTCCTGCATATTCTCACTGTTAAGGAATACTTTGTTGCAAGCACGTTTCAAGCATATATTTACTGAATTGAGATATGGTAAAAAGTCCACATAATTGACTAAATAAAATGAGGAACAATTGGCACAATGACAGAGAGAGGAGGTGGACGCGGTAGAAAAGCATGAGTCAGACAGGGCACAATGACATTCTGGAGGTGGCAATACAGGAGTGGCCACAGAGTATCCACAATGACAAGATAGTGGTAGGTGACGGCGGCAGCAGCATGAGTCCAAGACAGTGCACAATGACATTCTGGATGGTGGCAAAAACAGTAGTAAGGGCCCACAGAGTGGCAAATGAAGAGATGAGGTGACGGCCAGCAGCAGCAAAGAGGTCAGGACAGCGTTGGCACAATGACATTCTGGAGGTGGCAAAAAACCAGTAGAGGCCACAGAGTGGCACAATGTACAGAGAGTGGTCGTCACTGCAGCAGCAGCATGAGGTCAGACAGTGGCAACAAGACATTCTAGAGGTGATCAAAAAAGTAAGTAGGAGCCACAGAGTGGAACAATGACCAGAGAGTGGAGGTGAACGGCAGCAGCATCATGATGTCAGACAGTGTGGGGGGCACAATGACATTCTGGAGGTGCAAAACAGTAGTAGGGCCACAGTGGCACAAATTACAAGAGTGGAGTGACGCGGTGCAGCAGCAAGATGTCAGACAGTGGCACAATGAACATTCTGGAGGTGGCAAAAACTGGAGTAGGCCACAGAGTGGCACAATGATCAGAGAGGGGAGGTGCGCTGCATGAGCAACAGCATGAGGTCTAAGAGTGGCACAATGACACAGTGTGGATGTCACGGCAACAGCAGCAGCAAGCAGCATGAGGTACATACAAGTGGCACAATGACTGAGCGTGGAGGTGGTTGGCAGATGGAGAAACTGTCCATCAGATGTGTGGCATCAGCGGGTGCGGCAACAGAATAGTGCTGAGGCAGGTAGTTTAAACCCAAGACTCATTTCTCAAAGTTTAGGGTGAGGCGTCATGGCTGATGTAGTCTGACGCCTAAGGCATTGTTGTGTTGAAATCCTGGCCATCCACGTCTGATTCATCTTGATCAAAGGTCAGTCATTCCCATTTTTCCCGTGGACAAGCGGGTTCACCTTGTGGTAACGATGGCCCCTGCCGCAACTGAAACACCCCTCTGATGCCACACTACTGCCATGGGCAGTACAGCTTCTCTTCTTCCACTGCACGCTCTGCAAGTTGCGGCACTTACATCCAGTTTGGCTGCCATGTAGTCCAGCGGATCTTCTAACTGGGTGCAGAGTGCTTTCCAAGGAAGGCCCCCACCTGTTGTTTTCAGGGTCTGCTCTAGGTCCTGCTGCTTTTTGCTGCTGGCGACTGCCCTCCTCACAGGCGGGTGAAGGAAGCGGCTCATCAGTGACTCCAGACTAGGGGTTTGCTGTACTGCACCTACCACCCCCCCCCAACCTTCCCCAGCAGCCACGGCAGTAGTACGTGAAGCGCTGAAGAACCCCCCGGTCAGTACCAGTCCAGGAGGAGGGACGATCCGCTACATCAGGCAGCGGCCAACTGACTACAGAGATTTCCCAATATAATTTTGAGTTTGTCCACCCTCTCAAGTAGCTGGGAAAAAGGCTCCATTTTGGACCGGTAGCGAGGGTCCAATAGGGTGGAGACCAGAAGTACATGCCTCTGCCGATGCTGACCTATTCTGCTAATCACTCCAGGCAAATCAGCATGCTGCGGGCCATCCTGAACAAGTGACTCCAAGAGGCTTCCCAGAGCCTCCATCTCCACTGTATACTGCCCCGGTGCTTGTGGTCATCTGCCTCGTCTTCCTCAATCTACCTCCTCCAGCGTACTCTTCTCCTCCTCTCATGTCACCTGGGTAGAAAATCCACTCAATTCACTACATACAATGCTTCTGCTCCAATGTCCCTCCTCCTCCCCTCCTCCTCCATTTTCAGTCCCCACCGGACGCCTGTGGCTGCAGATGTAGTCGCCACGTCTCCATTCCCCCTGGCCCCGACAAGATTTTTTTCAGCATCTGTTCCAGGACATGAAGCAGTGGAATGACGTTATGCATCCCTTAGTCCTGGCGACTGACCATCATCTGGGACCGGAGATGATGTCCAAAGAGAACACTTCCCTTCTGCAGAGGTGGTGTAGCCTAGACTGAGCTGCAATGGCATGCGTGCCACTGTCGCTTGCTGCTCGTTGCTGCGGCGGCAGATGGGACCACCACATCTGAGCCACGTTTCTCCCAGGCCAACAAATGTTGTACGCTGCATGTGTGGACGCGGGGCCTTGGTGCCAACGTTAGCCTCCCTGCCACGCTTCACTTTCTGCCCTCAGATTCTACATATACCCATATTTGGCTCCTCCGGTGTCTTAACCAAAGAACTGGCCACACCGCCGAGTATCGGAATTTTACCGCCAACTGCTCCGCTCTGAGTGACTACTTACCGCTGCTGCCGCTCGCTGATCCCCCTGTGCCGCTACTTCTTGGACCTGCGAAGCGGGTTTTTCTACGCCCGTGTTACCGCTTGGCACCCGACCTCACACTGCTGCTTACCCTGCTGACGTCACGGCCGACCAACCCACTTGCTGGCTGCGCCGCTGCCTGATGCGCAGCTGACGCCCTCTTCTCCTGACGATGAAGAAGCCCTCTTCACCGCGGCTCCCAATGCTGGTCGGCTATATCCATCCATCTATTTGTGTTCATCGTCACTTCTGTCCTCATCACCGTCTTGGTATGCAGAGGCTGAACCCCTCACAACATGACCTCCCATCCACTCCCACATCATACTTTGGGCCACTACTGCAAAAGCGGGGATAGGGGCCCCCATTTCCCGCTGCCAATAGCTGCACTCCCCCTCCTCAAATTTTCATCCCCCTAATAGTCGGGCCCCAACCACAAGCAATCTCTGGCTGGGGGAAACCCGGGATGGGAAGGGGCGGTTGAGGCAGCTGGGGCCCTCCACTGCCGTTCCCACCGACTCTTTCTGGGGTTTTTCAGATGTCATCTTTGGGGAAGGGTGACCTATCAACCAAACAAGAAACCCCTTTGGGTTTCTAGTCACACACGGCTGCTAGATGACACGCATTGTGGCCTTTACCGAGTAAAACCCGCGCGACTCCCCTTGCTGTGCTGCGACCTGGGCCTCTCCAGAATGTTTGTCTTTGCCACCCAGGTGAAGAGCCTGCCACCCTTTGTCGACAACTTTTTGTTTCTAAAAAAGTACAGACACTGTTGAGAAGATATCTGTAATATAATCAACACCCTTATTGACCCAAATGAACCCCGTAGCAAGCTTGGGTAACCCTTGGATATAAATTGCACTCCACAAAGGCCAGGAAAAAATTTCTTGTTTTGTCGTTTTAAAAAAACTGGGGATTTTTTCTGAATGTAAAACACAAACAGGCTAATTAACCTTTGGATATGAATTTTTGCTACAGGGAAAAATTTCTCTTTTTCGGGGAAAAAGAACGTTTCTTTTACTAACTACAACAAGAACAACGCTTAAAAAACCCCTGGATGTAAATTGCGCAAAAGAATTTAGCACCAAAAAACCCCCACTTGTAGCGTTTACAATGGGTTATTTTACCTACACAACAAAAAAAATTTGTAATTAACCTTCGCTTATGAATTATGCTACGGAAAAATGTATTTTTTGGCGGTGAAAATACGGTTTTTTTTTTAGTCACCAAAACACAGAAAAAACCGCTTAATTAACCCCTGTTTAAAATTTGGCGAAAAAGAATTGAGCAGCCAAAAAACCACTTTGTGCGTTTATAAGGGTGTGATTTTACGCACACAACAAGAGAAAAATTTGTAATTCCCTCGTTTTGTGAATTATGCTACAGAAAAATTTATTTTTTTTGGCGTGAAATAAACTTTTCTTTAGCACCACGCAGCAGAACAACGCTTAATTAACCCCTGATGTAAGTTGCGCAATAGAATTAGCAACCAAAAACTACGAGTTTTTGTAGTGTTTTACAATGCGTGTTTTTTAGGCTTTCAAAAAAAAGAAAAACTTGTAATTAACCTTTTGTTTTGTGAATTAGCACAGGAAAAAGTATTTTTGGGCGTAAAATAAAGGTTTTTTTTAGTCCCACAACAGCAAACAACGCTTAAATTTTTTTTTTTTTTTTCCCCCCTGGATGAAGTTGCACAATAGAATTGACAACCAAAAAATTACGACCTTTGTAGCGTGTGACAATGGGTGTTTTTTTACGCTAACCAACAAGAAAAATTTTAAATTTAAACCTTCGCTTGTGAATTATGATACAGGAAAAATGTATTTTTTTGGGGGGTGAAATAAAAGGGTTTTTCTTTTACAACCCAAAGCAGCAAACAACCTTTAAATGAACCCCTGGAGAAAATTGCGCAAAAGAATTGAGCAGCCAAAATAAAGGGGTATTTGTATTGAAAAAAACGCTGTTCTTTAAATAATACAACAGGAAACAGGCTTAGACACCCTTGGATATTCAATGTGCTGTAGCAAATAGCAAAAAAAGTATATGCAGTTGCACTGGACCACACTGGGACTTCAATCCAATACCCCACAAAAACAGAAATAGAACAAAAAGAGAAGCAGTCTCTGAACAAGCTGAGACACCCCCCAAAAACGCTGTATAAAAATGAGTTCTTTAGATCAGCCATCACAACACCGCGGCAGCACCTTTCCCCCTAATCATACAGTGAAGGGTATGAGCCCCCGTCGCGCCCGGACTTTTTTTGTGCGGGGAGTCACAGAATCCCCCCGGTCTCTGATTGGGGTTCAAACCTGCACATTCATGCAGGCCTCTGCCCTTCTTCCTCCCAGATTTTCTTTCCCCCTGTAAAAAGCCATTGCTCGAGGGCCCTTTTATCAAACAAAAACACACTTCCCTTCAAAAGCGAATACCCCCAAAATTCGACTTCATTCCAACCAAAAATTTTCCTAAATTCTAAACAATTCCACTCGTTAGAACAATTTTGCCCATTTCTATCCCGCATGTCGGGGGGGGGGCCCCTCATTCCCCCGCTCCTTCGGAGCGTATTACCGGGGGGCGCTCCTCGCGCTCTTCCCCCCGCACGCTCGGGTCCCGGGTCCCCAGGGCGCCGCCCCCAGCAGTGTTAAATTTTAAAGGGGCCGCGCACCGGTTATTGGCATTGCCGTCGCGCCCCATTTAACCCCGCCTCTTCCTGGTTACCCTGCCGGGTCTTTATGCCATTGCCTGTTGAGAAAGCGTCCTGACTTTTCTGATTACCATGTACCGACCGTTTGCCTCCGTTTCCGCCACGAATCTTGCCGCCTGCCCCGACCTTCCGCCTGTCCCCACCACCAAACTGCCGCCTCCCTGACCTCCTGCCTGTCCCCCCAGACCTGCCTTTTCGATTTTTTACCACCTACACCTCGGCGCCTCCGCAAGCAAGTCATGTCAGGGGAGCGACCTGATAGACTCCCGCCGCAGCAAGTCCATCCCCCTTTCGGCGGGCTCTTGTGAAAAACCGGGGCCTACTTTTGGGGTTCCGCTCCCTGGGGGTTTCGCTATCCTTGCGGGGCCAAGGACCCCTACTACCCCCGTACAGCACACTTTATACAACTGTACATGACTACTTTACATTAGATCAAGGGGTCTATCCTCATGTTTCCCCGTGAAAAGATATAAATTTAGAAAAA